>NW_019379538.1:781178-825209 GCF_000648655.2 Copidosoma floridanum
TATACCATGTGCGAATTGCAACTGCTGTTATGTCGGTCAAACATTGAGAGCTTTAAAATTAAGAATGGCAGAACATAAAAGAGACATAGAGAAAAAAAAGGATACATCTGTACTATCACAACATAGCATTGAATTTACACACAACTTTAATTTTGATAAAATAAAAATTTTAGACACAGAACAAAATTATAAAAAGCGCCTGTCTTCCGAAATGTTAAATATACATTATTTTAATATTAATATTAATAGACAACAAGATACAGAAAATTTAAAAAATTGTTACAAGTCTCTCGTTAAGTCAATTAAAAAAGGAGGCTAACTCTACGTACACTCTACGATTTAAGGGCCCCTTTTATTTATGGTATTAGGAAAACATGATCTGTTTACGTACATTTTACAAGGAACTGCTTGCGATTCTTATTTGATTCGATTGTGTGCGTATATTGTGTTATTTGTATATGTGCAGGATATAAAAGCAACAAAACTTGAAACTCTGACTACATTACGATTTTACGTCCCCTTCGTAAGAGTCAGAGGTATATTAAACACTTTACTTAATTTGCGTTTATTGTATTTATCAAAATTTGTATTGTAAAGAATTTCTTATTACTCATAGATTTTTGTACCAGATGAGGGCCGGGACATTGTTCAAATGGCCGAAACGGCCGAAAAACGTCGTTTTGTTTTTTAATAAATACAATGTTTGACAGTACCACCATTGGACGTTATTTTAATGATCAACCAACTGTCATTGGACGTCTTATATTATTATTCTTTTTATTTATGATAACATATAACTATTACAAATAATTCTGGTCCATCACATTTTCTCATTATAACTATAGCATTCTGATAGTGCTTCTGCATCTATCTTAGACTTTTGATATATTGAGATAGAAGTATAAAGAGATCTATAATTTTCTCCCTTTGATTTAAAATTTTTTAGAAATAATTAATGCTTCATTAGTGATTGCATCTAATAACCCTTGATGAAATTCATTTTAAAAACTTTTCCAATTATATCCCAAATGATTGAAACGGTTGTATTCAATTAAGATATAAGAATGTACAGAAAATTATTGAGTCAATTTTCTCCTATATCATGCTGGACGAAAATTCTTGTAATCTGATATGTAAGACAGTCTGTATCCATAATACTAAAACATGCTAAGTTTTTCATTTTTGGTTCAGTAATTTTTAGTATAACTAGTACTTCAGTTTAAATCTTCTAGAGAAAAAAATAATCGACTTATCATTCGATCAATAAAATAAGATAGTTTACTTAAAAATATTTATCTAGAAAAGTTATCTGGTAATTCCTTAGGGTATACACATAAATCAAAATTTTCCAGAAGTCCTAAGTTTTTAACTATAATACCAACACATTCTGCTGTTAACGGTTAATTGTATGTATATTTTTATGATTATTTTTACGTTAGAAAGTCATTAAATAATTTAGTTGTCTACGTATGTTATTCGATGTAAATGTTTGTACTTAACGGCTATTGGTTTATTCTCAATTATCTTGGTCGAAATTTCGATATGTTATATGATTAGATACTGGTCTTTTTTTTAAATAATCTTCGAGCAATAGCAATATACAGAATGTAGAGTTATTCAAATGTCTGGATGAGGTGGATCACGTTTCCGAAATTCAGTTGCATAAATGTATGCTAACTATTTACCACAAATATAATTTTTAATATAATCTTAAACCGATAGAAATTTAAAATAAAATTATCTCACTGTAACATTGAGAATATCATTTGGTGTCGTGATTTTTGAAAATTTGGATAAAACTTGTTTTAATTCTTAAAATAACGTCCAATGGTGGTATTGTCAAACATTGTATTTATTAAAAAACAAAACGACGTTTTTCGGCCGTTTCGGCCATTTGAACAATGTCCCGGCCCTCATCTGGTACAAAAATCTATGAGTAATAAGAAATTCTTTACAATACAAATTTTGATAAATACAATAAACGCAAATTAAGTAAAGTGTTTAATATACCTCTGACTCTTACGAAGGGGACGTAAAATCGTAATGTAGTCAGAGTTTCAAGTTTTGTTGCTTTTATATCCTGCACATATACAAATAACACAATATACGCACACAATCGAATCAAATAAGAATCGCAAGCAGTTCCTTGTAAAANACGTTAATGACGAGCGCTGTCATATTAAAAAGTTGTTGTAGATTTTTGTTGAAAAAGACGTTCAGTTTTACGACCAACTACAATGACTAAGAGTCGCATTTTGTTTCTCAGCAATAAATATTCTTAAAATTCGATAATTTTTTAAAGATGTTTCTTTCTTTCCGCGAAGCTGATTTTGTCAGTTGTAATACTGATCAGTCTCCTTTAATAAAGAAATCTCATATAAGTTTCTAGTAGGTGAAACCATAATTTTTAGTGTTCTACTTTACTTCTAAAAAGCTTGTACAACTAATAAAAAAAAGTAAAATTTTGAAACTTCTTCTGTCTGATTGGCGATTAGGCAACCTACAAAAGAACAAAAGGAAGCAAAAACTAGTCTGCTCCAGATCATATGGTAGTCTAGAAATTACATGCTCAGTTTACTTATTCTCTTGTAAGCTTACGTGTCAGTTATGCGGGTGGTTCTTTCATGAAATGATTATGAATAGAATAGCATGAAATATACTCCAAATTTCAGAGTAAGTTGACGAATATAAACGCAAAAAAAATCATAAATAAAGGTAAATTCTAAGCATGTGCTCTTATGGCAATTAAGCGTTTTTTTACTGAAAGTTGTAGCCTAGTTATTTATTTACTGAACATGTTTAGTTAAAAATCTGACACAATAAAGCTTCTGCAATTCCAAACATACTGTTATCTCAAAATATATGTGTTTATGGACCTGATTAAAATACGTATCAAAAGAAACACCGGCATATGTTCTCATTCTTTATGTTAAAAGCAGAAGCAAGCATTCACTGCTGGTATTTTGAGATTAAACGCGAATTTTAGATGGTCATTCCTACGAACTTTTATATCGTATATTATGATCTAAAATTTTGAGCTAGTACCTCATTTTATTTAATAGGCAATATTTACAAATAATCGTTTAAAATTCAAGCAGTACTTGTCAACTTAATAGTCCTACCTTTGACTCAGGAGTCATGAAAAAACCACCTTAAGCGTATGTAACATATAGACTTGTGACGAGATTCTTAAGGTGGCTGACTATAAACTTTGGAGGGGGGTATGTGCTGATTGTTTTACATAATTTTTAGGCAGATATAAATTTTCTGTTGCCTATAGTTTTGTCCAAATCTGAGTTTTAATTGTATTATAACTGTTGATTATGAGAGTTTCTTTGGACTACCTCCCATAAGAATGGATGTAAAATTCATAAAATTTGTTCCATCATTTCCTTATTTGTTAAGCACCCAGAGTTGTTGAAACTTTGCATATATTTTTTTGATTAATTTTTGAAGATCTGCACAAATTTTAGTTTAAAAGTGTCTGTCAATTGCTTAACGTAGTTAATCTCCTTAGAAAGAGACTTAGTATACCTATACATGGTAATATTGAGACGCAATTATGAGGTTAATGTTATACGTCGGGGGTGTCAGGCGGTACTTTAAATGGCTATTACGTAGGAGTTTTTTTTTTACTCAAGGTACAATTCTTTATGATTTTTTTACAGTAGATCGTCGTTTTTTTTATTTCAAAGAGGTTTGAAGTGGTTTTTCATGGAAAAATACCATTTTATGTTAATCAAATCTTCGTACTATTTGCTGGGTACACAGACGCTAGTAATACATAATGCAACATCCATTGAACCAAACTGGTTAACTCATAGCCCTTTAGTTTTAATTTAATGCTGTGCCGTATACATAGCAGATAGATTAAAGATAGAAACGAAGTGTTAAATTCTTTATGCATAACTGTGTAACATAGCATAAATGAATGAATTCTGCATCAAACAACTATTAAAATATACATTTAATTTGCAACCGGAAAAAAAGATGCATAAGAATTATTCGCTTCAAAAATGACCACAGGGCCCTTCGCTCGTGGTCAAAGCTGATGATCTAAAGGTACGCTTGTATATTTTTTAGTACGCACATGAGAGGAAAATAAGTTTTATAAGAAAGGATCATACTAATAGGTTTGCATCGAATAGCATATACAGAAGCTATTTTTCGACACGCCGTGCGTGGGAACTCAATTATGAGCCATCTGTTGTGGCTCCAAAGACCTTAATTTACACATACTACTCACAGCTCATGCTGCGCACTCCTGCTCAAAGTTAGCACTTTGTCTTTTAGATTCTCTTTAAATTAATAATTACAGTATAAGTCTCAACATACCATCAAATGTTATTACAAGCTGATGTCCCCCACATGATTGATCAATGCATTTTTTCTCAATAACTTTTCAAGATAGTGTACAAAAATATGTTCTAATATTCGATTTGGTGCAGTAGCGTACCTTGAGATCGTACATTTTCCCCATTTGGACGCTGGCGTAGATTCCTTCATTCCCTCCAACTTCATTCTTCGAGTGAATAATTTAAATAGTTGGTACTTAGAGGGGTGACTGTTCGACTCTTGCCATATCGCCTTGCTATTAATTTTAAAGGATCAATTATCTGTTCCTCTTACCGTTTGTCAACGTCATCGGGAGATGTGCAGGAATTAGTCCTATTGGTTATTGGATCAGGAGTGTCAAAACTCAGCCAATACTCTGATTAGTTGTAAATATTAGTCATTCTCTACCCCATATCACCATTCTTCTTATCCCATTTCCGAGTGCTGAGTGCCTTGAGTAGTGCCTGTAGGATGGAGCTGGATGTATAGCACTATAAATAAAGGTATAGCAGAATTTACTGACCAATTTGAAATTGATTGTGAGCAAGTGGTGGCTCAGTTGGCTAGCTTGCTGGTCAGCATCTGGTTCGATTTCCGGTCACTGCGACTTTTTTGAGCAAGTACCTCAATAAATTTTCATTCATTTGCGCTTTTTCACCACACAGTGCTCCTTGTGAAAGGGATGGACATCCTTCTTACAGAAAAATTGCCAGTCACTGAACAACTTAGATCCTTCGCTTTGAAGGTTGTCTCTGTGAGATCACATCACCGCACCAATGAATTAAAAAACTGTAACCAATAATGTAAAATGAAACCAATGTTGTAACATGTAACCAATAATATAAAAATGTGCCTTACTGAAACAAAGCTAAATGTACTCATTTTTAATAAAGCCTAAAAATAAATACCCAATGTCAGTAGGTATTAAAAAAAAAATAATAATAATAAAAAATTGATAGTTACTTTATCAATGACCAGGCTTGTCAACAAAGCCTGAGAGAAAAATCTTGATATTCTTTCATGAGATTAAAATACATGATCTCTCCAAACTTCTCTGAACAGTTAATTGTAATCTAACACCAAAGTAGAAATAAATAAATGAATAAAGAGCACATGCGTTTAAGAATTCTAAAAAAATGATATAACTGTTAATTTATATGACTTACGAATCAAGCAAACAAACCAAGCTAACTTTTCATCCTACTGCATGATACCAACAGAAGTGACGATCAACACGGCTTTAAAGTTTTGTTTGTCTCTTTTTTATCTGGAATTCAGTGAATCCAAAAATTCAACAAAATTTAAAATTTAACTTCTACAGTTTCTCTAGTTTCCACGATACACGATTAATTACCAGAGAGTTTTTAGATTTTTGGAATTTTTGGTTTGGTAAAACCCTGTATACACAGAAACAAGGGCACGCATATTCATTTGTCAACTAATACATTACTTAATTTACATTCTTGCATTGCACTCTAATTCTGGTTGAAGCAAAAAGAAAAAAAATAGAAAATATACCTGCACGTAACAAAAGTTGGTGAGCTAAACTTACATTTGTTTTTCCCAAAACGGTAGACCTGTATACTCAAAGACAAGCAATTCCATGTATTCTCTCTTCTTACTTTGCAACTTCGTAGACTTTATTTTCTCATCGCAAACGAATTTGGCGTACTTCATTCACATGATTTTAGAATTTTAGAGGTTTTAATCCAGCTGATAAAAATCGCCCAAGCCACCTTAACATATACCATAGTGTAGTATATCAGCTTTTTTAGTATACTTACGTAGAATAAGGGTATAGACATATATTTACCTATATTATATAGTTGTTTATGTAGGGCACTTTATTAAAACCTTGCTTCAACTCCATACTGCCGCCTACTAGCCCTCCTCCTCCCAGAAATTCTCAACAAACCACCGTTGGCCTCGAATGCCAGCCGGCAAAATAAGGTGAAATTCCGTAGTTTTGTCTGTCATTTTGACTAAGCTTACTTTTTGTTTGGATCACTACCACTGATAGCAAACAGTTTTCGAATCAACCAACTGCTTTAAGCATTATATACATATTCTCAATTTTTCAACTTTTAAAAGAGAAGACTATTTTAATTTTGTCATATTCTACGTAAAATACAAATAATAACAAAACTTATTTTTAAACACGTATACATTGACACGGGGTGCGTGCGAAGCGGATCTAGCGAGGCGGAGATTTCGTCTTCAACCAGGCTTGTGTTTCCAGGATACTCGCGGCAACGCTCCCTGTAATATGAATGCGCGGGTCTCGTCCATAAAGACACCACAGGGGCCAAGTATCAAGGCGACCTTGGTCGTCGTCGCTTCTCACGACGACTTTAGAAACACAACACAAGCGGGAAATCCGACACACAGCAATAATCAACACTTGTGAGTCGTATTTTAAAACAAAGAAATATATTTGAGAATGTATATAAAACACAATAACTTGCTCGCGGGTGTGTGCGTGTGTAGGTGTGTGTGTGTGTGCGTGTGTGTACGCACGTCGAGCACAAACGCTCGGTGGGCATGCGGCGCGAAATCGCGAACCGGACAGACTACACGGGCTAATCGAGGGCCGCTGCCCTTTACAACAAATCTACCTATTGACAGATACTTACAGGCGCTATCTTCGAGGCGCCGCCTCTTCTGGTGTCGTGGCGTTGGAACAAAGGCGTCTTAACGTGGGTCAGCAGGCGTCCCTGCTGATCAGCCGACAAAAATCGTGATGTGTCGAAATAAGGGAGAATATGACGAAATTTTACTTTACTTTGTAGGGAGTCTGTGGGGCAGGGGCGTGNGGGGTGAATGGGGTCTATAAAGAATTGTGTGGAATGCTGCACAGATAACTATATAATATAAAAAAATATTTATCTACGTTATAAAATAGTTTCACTGCTGCCACCACAGCCGCCATGTACAATGAATCAGCCATTTAAAAGCTGGTGGTATAGTAGGTGACGATGCTGGTGGTGAGATATAAATACGCAGTTAACGGCTGTGAAGGGATGTTCTTGTAGCGACCTAAAGATGGTAACATTATTTCATCTTTGCAACAACAATTATTTTTAATTTCTTCTTGACTATAAAAAACTGCTTAACACTAAGAATATTTATACATAGTAAAGAAAAAACAACATTTATAATTCATAATACCCAAATAATTTAACATGCATTAATTAAAAAGGTTTCATTTACTGTTATGTATATTTTTTATTCAAACCTAAATTAATTTTACTTTTTTTTGATTATTTATTTTTTGAATAGTAACAGAATAAAAAAATTAAAGCACATACTTCTTCCAAATTATACAGATGGAAAATTAGACAAAAATATGCTAATAATCATAAGCGTCAATTTTGAAAAGAATGCTAATTGTTATTAAACACCTTATTAATTATCTACAAACATTATGTAGTTGACGTTATCGACAAGTTAAATAACCTTTTTTTTTAAATTCTAAGCAATTTATATTGTTACTAGATTATATTTCTGTAAACCAATCTGTGAAAGAAGCGATGGGGCTACATAATAATAATAACAATGAAAATAATAATTTTGATCATACTGACAATAAAAATAATTGTGATGATCATTGTAATAATAATGATGAAAATAGTAATAGTAACGATAGTAAAAATAATAATAATAGTAATGATTGACAATAATGATAATTATGACAATCATAATAACAATAATGATAATAACAACTGTAATAATGATAATTATTATTATTTTAATTAATAAAAATTAAAAATTTTACCGAATATTTATTAGCATAAATTAAAAAACCATAAAACATTAAGACGTTAACAGAATTTTAAAAAATAGGTTAGATTATTGATTTTAGTTGCATATTACACAATATGCTAGAAGGAATAGGTCATTGTCTTAAAAAAACGAATTTAACTTCATATTTACTGTGTGTTGTAGAAATACTCATACAATAAGATATTTATTATTTGTTTCTTTACGTTAAATGTGCTTGAATATTCTTTATTTTTCTCCACTAAATCTGATGGTCGATTTACCATATTAATTTTGTGATAAAGCTGGTGCTAACATGATTCACGTTTGACAAATTAAGATTCATTATATTTCATACTCAAAGAATTGAATATTTCAATAATTTTCTTTATTACTGAAATAAATTTCAGCGACAATTTTGAACATAAGCTAGAACTATAAGTTAGTTATCCAAGTACTAAAAAATACACAAAAAAAAACAACCAAAAAATTCATGTTAGAATGACACCCTTAACTCACTATTTACTACAGGGCATATGCATATGATACTTGGTCTAGAAACGTGTTCATTAAGTCAATTAGAAAATATGATTTTAAGAATACTGCTGAGGTCTCACTAAATCAGGAACTTCATCTTCGTGGACCATAGAGATGGATTATAAAAAAATTACTCAAAAGAGTGGGAAGCGGAGACGGAGCTGCAAGGAATCTAAAGGGGAGCGTGGGAGAAGCTTGCTTACATGCTCATTTTTGTCTATACAACTATATAATATTCGAAGATATTAGGGGACTTCAACATTGTGCTCACTCCACTCACCAATCTCTCTCAAAAAACGCGTTCAAGCGTTTACTGGAAGGTAAAGAAGACAATAAAAAATGTAAAAAACATATGGAAATAAACGTTTATTTGAATAAAAATTTTGACTTCAAAGTTACTTTGATCTTTATTCATTCATTTATTTAAATATGCATTCTCACAATAATCAGTATAAAATATTCCTGAGTGGAAGCTGTTAACAATTTGTTTTATTTTGAAAAAATAAAAACTACACAAAATTTACTTTTTTAAAAAGAATTGATTTATTTTTTCTAAACGTTTTACGTGTATACTCAACGATGGCTTACACAGCAATACAACAAATGGACGCTTACTTGTAGTTTAATTGAAAATAAGTTGTCAAGGAAACGATCGTCGTTTTGAAGAATAAAAGCGCGTCGTGACGTAATGCCTGCGAGAGATCCAAACTCTCCCGCTACGTGACTCTTCTCACTTTACCGACTTTTGTAATGATCGTGTGAGGAGAGATAGGTGCCCCTAATCAGCCCTTATTCAACTGATCGTAACACGATCTTATAGCTGTATGAATACCCGCTACGTTGATACATCTTTACACTGTTTAAATAATAATTAATAAAACAACAAGCGAACGTTAAAAAACAATAAAAATTTTTACGTTACAACATTCTCCTCTTTACAAAATTACTTTTTAATTTTATACTTCCGCAAACTTAATGAGCTTCCTAGTTGGTCTTAAGAAATTCCTTAATGCAGTCCTCACTTGTGCTACCCGAACCTGATAATCATTTCCCAGAAATACCTGAACAATAAATCCCTTCCTCCATTGATTTCGGGGCACACTGTTATCTAGAATTAGAACGATATCTCCTTCCTTTAATGGAGTCTCTTTTTCTCGCTATTTTTTTCTTGGCATCAATGAAGGGAAGTATTCACGCAACCATTTACTCCAAAACAAGTCTCCTGTCTTTTTACTTGTTTTTCATTGTTTACGCGTACATAGAGATGGAATCTCGTTTTTTAGAATCTTTATCAAACCTGAGGAACTCCCTAACAAAAAGTGATTCGGAGTAAGCGCTTCTCTATTTCGCGGATCTAATGATACATTGGTTAATGGTCAAGAATTCACACCTCTGCAAAAATTGTCAACAACGTTTTGTCTTTCGGATGTTGTTTTCATAAGGATAATGAAATCACAGTTTTTACGGAACGAATTAAAATACCAATAAAATTTCTTTCTCGTCACAAATTCCTCTAATTTTTGTGGATGTAAATATAATACTTCGATTGATTCTTTTAATTGCGAGCACATGCCTTTAAAGTTTTTCCCATAGTCTGAGTAAACACCTAAAATATCACCTTTTTAGGTGATAAACTTTTTTGAACATTAAAATTACAGAGTTGGTATCTAATTTGTACGCAATTTCCAAATGAATGGCTGTTATAGTCATACACGTCAATAAAACCCCCCATCTTTTCTCATGCGTTTGTTCAGATTGTATAGACATTGGTCCAAAATAATCAATTTTACAATGGGAGAATAATTTTATTTTAAGGAATATTCGAGCTACTGGAGGTGCAGTCATTTTAGGCTTTACAGGCTTAACGCAAAGTTTTTTACACCGTAAGCATTTAAAAACTAAACTTCGTAGTGAATGACGAAGTCTGAATATCCAATAATCTTGACGTATCCCGTTGCCAACGGTTTTATGACTACCATGTAAGAATTTTTCGTGAAAATGTTATATCAACAACTTTGTAAAATTGTCTTTGCTGTTTAAAACGACCGATTCATCTATGTCTATTGTTTCCTTCCTCAATGTTTGCTAGTGAACCCTTAATTCGCATTATTCCGTTTTCGTGGAATGGAAAAAATGGATCTAGACCCAAAAGCTTGATATTCGTTGCAACTTTCTTTTCCTGTCTCGATGCTGTTATTTCATTGAAGAAATAAGCTCGTTGCGACATTTTAATACGTAATTTCTCTGCGTTTATTTGTAGATCTGTCAACGGGAATTTTTTCTTTCTAATCTACTGACAATAATCGCAAAACGAAGAGAATGAAACGAATAAACGATAAAAATCGCGTAAAATCTATTAAATTTTTTTCCACAAAATTTTAACAACAAATCTCGTTTTGAAACTCTTCTTTTAAACGCACGAAAATTTAGTCTGACCTATTCAATAACGTTTCTCTTAAAAACGACGGTCCGAGAAACCATCAAATTTGTTCCTTTAATGCTCCAGGAGCGAAACGCGTGGCATCATCATCCATATTCTCCTTTGTCGGTACCCATCGCCATTTACACCCTTCGGAATTTTTACGAATTTTATAAAGTCGATTTGCTACGAAAACTTTAAATACTTTCGGATTTTTTAATATACAACATAAAACTGTCACTGAATCCGACTAATAAACGTATTTAATGACTTTAAAATCGTGTTTACTAATCATCTTTGATGCAAGGCGAGTAGCTAAAAGTGTAACTTGAAGCTGGAGTCACAGAATTGTCGATCCTTTTGGGGAACTCTACTTTTTGCAGCTATAAATAAAGTATGGAAATTACCATTGCCTAAAGAGAAGCGCCAGTAAGCCACAGCTGTGTACGCTTTCTAACTAGCAGCACAAAAACATGTAATTCGGCATTATGTAATTGAAACTCGTGTGACTAGTAACATCTATTGATCTTTTATGACTTTCGAGCTCTAAATCTTTAATCTATTCTTTCTATTTAATAAATTATTTTTATTTTATTTCTTTTTCCCGAGTAACTTCTGATTTCCGAACCTCTTGCATTAATATTCTTGAGTGAAACGTGTAATAAAAATCTAAGAGGGTTGAAAATCGATATAATAACCGCTAAGAACTCAGTTTTTGTAGGTACCTTATTACCGGTAACTACTTCATTATTTATTTTTTTTTAATTTGTGTTAAATCTAAGTTTATCGTATGTAAATATTAAAAAATATTCATGTCAAAATTATTTTTTAAATTTTTTACGCTCTCTGGATACTTTAATAAAAATAAGCCAGCGTTTTTGTCATAGGTAAACAACACGGTCCAAGGGGACGACTTTGCGCCAAACAATATTGAATTCATTAAAAATTCCTTAGAAGGATTATCCCGACTTGCTCCCCGCCAAAGAAATCGTTGCACATTGAGATCCTTATTCCAAATCTTTATTTTTAGAAAAAAATCGCGCATCTCGGCTATCACGGCATAGACACATTGACGGAAATGCATTATTACACCAGGAACAGGACGTAAAAGGTGAGGTCCAGTTAACAGTAAATCATTAAAATTTTTTGAATCTATTTTCGCTGTGCAAACACCAACCTAACCATTCCTGGCTTATTTACGTTTTGCATGCCAAAATGAGGTAAGTAGCGAATGGTCTTTTCAGGAGTTGCCTTTTCTGCTTTAATTGTAAAACCGTTTTCAAATAAACGCGTCATTTTTTTTTCATAAAGCTGAGCATAAACCGGATCGCTATCAAGTTTTTTTTTCAAATACGTTAGTCTACGAAGTGCAGTAGTCAGACCGCTAGGAAAACATTTGTTGTCTGACTTCCACAAAAGTACGACTTTCCAAGAGCCAATCACAGAACGACATGTTTTTTTCCAATATTTCGGGGGCTCTGTCATTTTTGATACTATCTGATCTTTGGTCTTCAATTCCAAAAGATTTCATATTGAAATAAAATTGAATGAATTTATCGAGTTGAATCAATTGATTTTGTTTACTCGAATTTTCTTTCTCGGACCTTTGTTCGATAATGTTCACGTATGCCTCGTCTTCTAATTTTTCATCGAAATAGCCGTGTGTCGTCTATCCCAATAGACAACAACTTACAAATAAAGCATCTTTTTTAATTTCTCTGAATTTATGTGTCACAATAAAGTTGACGTGGTTTTGTCCTATTGACGTCTTTAGAGGTGCATTCAAGGTGTTTACCCGGATTCCCGTAACTCTTTCACACATTGACACGACATTTTTATGGATACTTTGCGATGACAAAGAAAAATTATCAACTACTAAAATGTTTTTTTGTATTTAAAACTACGCCCTCACTCCTTACCGTTATATCTACCTTTTTACTGACAAAAGTGATTCCAGCGAGAATTTTTAAAGACATGCTCAATTTTGTACATTTGGCTTCGATTTTTTCTACTGCTTCCAAATTAATTAGTGTCACGGTAGAACCGTCATGGACAAAGGCGTTAATTTCTTCCGAGCCATTAGGGCCGATGATTTTTAATTTAAATATTTTTTGTATAATGTGTGAATTAAAATTTTGTGTTTGAAAACAAACCATGAAATTTCCTTTACTAGTCAAAACGTCTTTCCCAATGACGATTTTCCATGAGATTTTGATGTTGTTGCACGGTTTCGATATAAAAGTTCGTGATGTCTGCGATTACATCTTTTGCACAGTTCTTTTTTACAGTCTTTTTTAAGGTAATCTGGTTTCAAGCTATTGAAACACAATTTTCGTGATTTAACAAATTTCCAACGATTGACAAGAGAATTCTTTACAGTTACTTGTGCTGTGATTTTCAAGTTTACAAATTGCGCATTTTAAATTACTCTCGATAACCTTCACATCAGAGCTTTCGTCAATTTTATTTATAAATACGCTTCGTTCATTCCGAGCATTTTGATTCGCTCGTACGGGCGTGTTTTTCACTTTATTATTGGAAGGCAATACGTTCACGCCAGAAACTATAATAATCTCAGCCTCTTCAAACAATAAATCGGATAGTTTCTCTAGATCAGGCTTTCCATGTCCCTCGAAAGCAGCATATCAGCTGTAACGATCAATCATCGAATCAGACATTTTTTTTATTGTCTCGCTCGACCGATCAGAAATTAACAAGTAGCCTTGTTTGATCAAAGAACTGAATAAGAACTGAAGAATCTGCTACAGAATTTTTTAACCGAGTAGCAATTTTGAACAAGTTCCTTTTTTGCGCGTCAATTTGCGGTAAACTCTTTATGTCATTCAAAATCTTTTGTAATATAACATTTTTGTTTTCAATTCTCATTTCCAACGACTTTATAATTTCATGCGTACTGTTTCCAGCTACAAAAAAAGCATTGATGGCATGGCGAGCATCACCCTTTAACGACTCGGAAAGCCTGAGTAAATTCTCTTGGATTGTATAGCCATTTTTCTCTATTGACAATTCACACGCTTACATACATTTTCATCAATCAAGCGGGTCTCAAGTGAACATTAGCAAAGGCTCATAAGCTATTCTATTAAGTAACGCAGAATTTTTATTTAAAAAAATAGCTTCTTTGTTGGACGTCAAAGAACTCTCAATAGCACTTGCCAACCTACTAAAGACCTCGCCTAAATCTGCCTGATTTTTCGTACTATGTATTTGAGTTAGTAAATTTCTGCTTAAAAAATTACAATTCAAGTTCTCTTCGCTACCTGACATTTCGTCACAATTGCTCTCACTGTTAAACAGGTCACCTTCTTCGTATACTGGCAATAGTTGATATGGATCAATCTCGGGTCGTGGTAATGGTATACATCGTTTTTGTTGGTATTGGGATGCAAGAGTAACATCAGTATCGACGCGGCGAAGCTTAAAACGTGCGTATTTTTCGAATACAGGGACGACCGGAGCTGCCACGAAGTCAAAATCAGAATCAATATGGTGACGCGGTGCTCGTCCGTGAGCTACCGCAGCAGCTAGAGGTACGCCCGCGGCACCAAAGTCAGCATCGGGAACGGGACAAAGACGCAGCGCTCGACCACAAGCTGCAACTAGAGGTGCATGAGTAACCACATCTAAGTTAGGAGCAGCAGCTGACACATTGATCTAACCAGCGCGATGACGTGGTGCTTGACCACGAACTGGAACTAAAACCAGGTCTGGGGCGACGTGAACTACCTCAAGGTTAGGTGCCACTGGTGTGCCAACCTTATTAGTACGTCGACGATGCGCTCGACCACGGACTGGGGCTAGGGCTGGTGCAACGGGGACTGGCGCTATTTCTGCGTTATCATCATCATGAACGAGAGGGTAAACTGCCACTATTGCTTCTCGTGACACTTGTCCGACATTGCCATCCGGCTGCAAACCTCCGAATTCTACAAGTTGCTCTCCACCTCTTAGTACTCTTCAAAACAAGTTCAGCCAAGAAAACTCTTCGAAATCGGTTTCCGAAAAATTGCCACTATTTTCTTCCTCCAAAATTCGCTTCCATGTAACTAGTGGTCAGCCTTCAGACAGGCTTTGATTCCCCGCATAATTCGAAGAGCGACAAAATTTTTTGGGAATTTTTACTTTATGTTTTCTTTTCCGGCTAATGCACCAAAAAATGTTACCGATTCGTTTTATTTAAAAAAATAAAAACTACACGAAATTTACTTTTTTTAAAAAGAATGTATTTATTTTTTCTAATCATTTTACGTATAGACTCAACGACGGTTTAGACAGCAATATCACAAAAGGACACTCACTTGAAGTTTAATTAAAAATAAGTTGTCAAGGAAACGATCGTCGTCTCACAGAATAAAGGCGCATCGTGACACAACGCCTGCGAGAGATCCAAAATCTCTGGCTACGTGGCTCTTCTCACTTTATCGATTTCCGTAATGATGGTGTGAGGAGAGACAGGTGCCCCCAATCAGCCCTTATTCAACTGATCGTTACATGATCTTATAGCTGTATGAATACCCGGTACGTTGACACGCCTTTACACTGTTTAGATAATAATTAATAAAATAACATACGAACGTTAACAAACAATACACATTTTTATGTTACAACAAAGGCCTTGTACGGGTACAATAAAGCATTCATAAATTCTCTATAAAAGAATAATAACAACATCATATAGAATTAACGAGTATATTATAAGGGCAAATTAAGGGTTTATAGTGACTTAAATAGAGATTTCATAAGGCTCTAAAAAGACATTATTGAGGTTCTAATAAGAACTAACCTGTTCATTTATAAATCGAAGTATCGCTGGCGTGTGTCTTTGCGCTGTTGCTGGGAGTTTTCCTTTAATTTAACTCGCGGGTTTTGCTGTGCGAGAGGTAGGGGGTCACACTCCCGCAAGGAGTGCGTATTTAATACACTTGTGCGAGTGTGTCTGTCCCCCTTCCTGCATATTGTATTAAACATTTGATGAGGCTTGCCGCGAGTAGGTCTGGCTCGGGCAGCACGCTTGCGGCACTCTCCCCGTCCAGACTTCGAGCGAAGTAGACGTACCTACGCAACAGCAATTATACTCGAGCAAGCAGTATAACGCAGCAAAGTCTTTTTTCGGGCTAAAGATGTGCCCAAGCAGCAGCAACACCGCAGAGATTTACTACTCCACGCTGGATTTGTAAATTTTAGTATCTTTTATCTTTTAAAGGCCTAAGCAATAGAGGCAGCATTCAAATAGGTAAGAACTGCACGAACGGCTAGCTAATCGTCGTGTCGAGGCAGTGATTTTGTTGAAGCGTTGTCAATTTTATCTGCACGATCGACTCGCTATTCATCGCATCGGCAGACAAATTTAAAGCGTAGACAGCTCGCTTTGTAAAGCTGATCTAGTCTGAATTTTTGAATATTCTTTGATAGCGTCGCGATTTTCCATTATCTCAGAAATTATTGTTAATCTCTTTCTCTTTGGTAAATATATTTGTTGGTTGTTTAAAGTGGTACCATTTTTGTAAATCCTTTCACTACCCCTCGCAGAAGCTCGAATTTATTCCAGAAAATTAGACAACAAATTTCCACTTTCTTTAATTCGGCAGCAGTCCGAATTTGCCCTGGGTTTTTCCATTCAAGGCTTTCGAAGCTTCTCGAGCCTCGAAAAAAGCCCAGCATATATACACACAAATATACATAACCTATGATGGCACACAGCAGGCGAAGCGATAAGAGACAATTTGGTCGTCTTCATCTAACCTCGGAAGTGTTCAAATAATTACGGGGGTGTAGCAAGATAGCATAAGTGAGCTTGCTTTTATACACAACAGCAGCGGCAGCAGCGGTAACAGTAGCAAAATGAAAGTATATTCGCTTTACTTCAGCCAACCTCCAGAATTTTCGGACGAGTACGGGAGCGCACAGTGTGCCTTTTTGAGTTTTTTTTCCGTTCAAAACAAGTATCTCCTGTCAGAAGAATAATCTAGTAATGAATTTTTTTTGAAACATAAAGTTAATTAGTTCTAGATTATAGAGAAAGTATAGATAACTTAAGTTTTTTTTTCCAGGCTAAACAATTTTAAAGAAACAGAATTTAATTTAAATTCTTGACTCAATGATATAATTGATAATAAAATTAATAAACAAGTAGGTACTGCAGTGAGATTCCCCTTATGTATCTTTCGATGATAATTATTTTAATAAGACCTAACGATTCTTAGTCCATACTTGCAGACATAACCTAAAGAAATACCAATTCGTGCTATTTTTGTTGTTGTACTCTCATAGCAGATTACAATAAACTAGAGAATATTTTTAAAAATTAAAACTGAAGTCGAAACCAACATTCACTACAAATAATACAAGATAACAGTTGACCGCCAACGTAACCTCAAAAAATGTCAAAGTCTTTAATTTTTGTGGTTTCTGCACCAATCCAGATATAAATTTGTAATTAAAACTTTCAACAGTAAAGCAGTATCGTGCTTATTCTTTTTTGAACATTATGGATAATAAGTTCTAAAGTATAAAAAACTTTAAAAAAGATGTAATAAAATTTTTTTTTTGGTTCGAAAACACAAAATTTTCTCATTTATTATTAGAATTTACAACAGAGTAAATAAATTAGTGAGTGTCTTAGTGTACTTTTCTATGTGTGTTTTTTAATTTTGATTATTGAAATGTTGCTCAACATTTTTAAGTCCATACTTGCAGACATAACCTTAAAAAGACATGACCATGGAACAAAAGTCGTCATTTGTAATAATATGAACTGATAATTAAATTAACAGAAATTATAGTAACAAAACTCTAACCTTAAAAAGCTAAAATAACCTTTATAAAAATCGAAACGTTGAATTTTTTTAGTTTTTGCTCTAAAATCATGTAGCGTCATAAATGAAACTTTTGATAGGAAAATGGTATCGTGACAATTTTTTTCAGAAAACACAGATTGTCTGTTGTAACATAAAAAAACTATAGAAAAAATCTGATATAATCATTTCAAAGTTTGAAAGCTTAAGAAAAGAAAGATTTTCAAGAAATTTGTAATACAATAAACGAAATAATTAGGGTCATAGTATGTTTCAAATATTTGCCATTTAATCATCTATAATTTTTTATCACTTAACATTTTATTAGGCCATAATTGTAGACATAACTTCGAAAAATAGCGTTTTATGCTGTTTTGGTCGAATTAGTCTCGTAACAGATTTAAATAATAACTAACTTACTTAACGTTAAAACTATTAATCTAAGATAATTTAAAAAAAAATTGAAATCTTAATTATAAATGGTTTAGCTTGATGCAATAATAAAAATCGTGATTAAATTTTTTTTCCTGCGTTACAACCATAAGTTGAATTTATTTCCTTTAAGACTTTAAAATAGTACTTTTTATTGAAACTGACCACCACTTTTTTTAACTTAATAAGCTGTATCGAACCAGAAAAAATAGATTGACTGATGTATTCGATAGGAGTATGTATAAGGTAAATATCAATAAGGTAGACCTCAAATCCTATCATACTTGTTTCTTTAACTTTTTTTTTAATTGTGAGCTTTAATAGTAGAAATTTTGGTGTTAGGTGGTGCGCTATAAATTTATCATTGATATTCTAATTTAAAAAAAATGGTTTTTAATTGTTAAATTACTTTGTTTTATAAAAAGATTATAAGGCTAAAGTGTACATAATTATGAAACGTTGTACCTATTGTTTTATATTATGTCCCTATTTATGGAACTTTTTTTAAAAACATGAATTTAGTATAATATTTCAAAACAAACAAAGTTTTTCCACTTGTATGACAGTATTGTATTTAACAGTAATAATTCTGACGTATATTTGGCATGACATATAAAATGAAATAGTATTTGCAAAACAACTAGCATGATTGTGCAACAGAGCAGAGTGTTATTTCTTTAGAACAAGTAGTGATAAAGAGATAAAGTGAATAATTACCAATTAATATGTTGTTTACAAATTATTATGTTGTTTGACCCAACAACACAGTATAAAGAAAAATATGAGAATATCGTACGGTATCCCGCACGCTTGAATTGCCGAAATAACAGTCAGCAAAATACAAGCCCTATTATAATAGTTATAACAAGAGGGTATATATTATAAAAATTATCAAAATACTTCATAAACAGATTAATTAACAAGATTTATACATAGGAACTGACATAGTTAATATAACAATGCCACTGAGTACTGACTATCAATTGGTAACACACATACTAGGTACTGGTTTAAGTATAAACAAGTATGTGTTATTGCATGTCACTCAAACTGATAAAGCTCACAGACATAATATACCAAGTCAATGATTGGTTGATTAGGATTGTGTGCGTGTTAATCCTGAATATGACGAAGTCAATCAAGAGAAGTTCCCGCATCTGCCATACTGTCCCTGGACCCTCTGTAATTATTTTGAGTCAAGTCAAGTTTGACACCTTTAAGTCGAATAAGGAGTTAATATTACTTAATGGCTGATCATATGTATAATAAGATGAGGTTAAGGGAGGTAGCTCTCTACATATTGACATTTTGACACATTTGTTTATAATTAGACACAAACCAGTCACTAATCACCACTCTACCACTCTTTTTAAGTCCAACTGCAGAACAGTTATATTGTCTACAGAGAAAATAATCTTAAAAAGGTTAATATTATTAGCATACTTAAAGCATTTTGATCCTTCTATAAATAATAGAAGTTTATTCACTATCGATAAAAATATGCAAGGGCCTAGATGTAAGCCTTGACAGAGAAAAGTAGGGAGATTGCCAGTGCCTATGCTAAAGAGTGTGACGATGTTTCGGTGTTAATATAAGTGCAAATCCATGGTGGCCAGCAGAGAAACTATGCACACGTTTTCTATTGGCTGATGGCTTAAAAGCTCAGCCCGCGGGAGAGCTGAGGGGAGATGAGTGTGAGACATGAGAAATCTAAATGTGTGCATCGATGATAGAGAGGGGAAGGTATATGCATGCAACTGGATACATATCTATAGCTATAGTTGTGTACTTATACGCACGGAGAAAAGCTGCGCGTATTACTTTTCTCGTTTTCACTCTCTGAAAGCAAGATAAGATTTGTAAATGCAGTTGATCATTCATTAAACTATAGAAACAAAAACATAATTGTCAAGTTATAAAACTTTTTTCTTTCATTTTTCCAAAAATGACAAGCTCAACACAATTAATGTACTATTTTGCTTTAGTAATAAACGAGTGCCCTAACCCCAATGACCCAGTCTACTCAATTATTCACTTTTATGACTAGTGAAACTGTTAAATAATAAAGAAACGCATTTACCACCACGACACAGTACGCTCAAATATTTTTTGTAATAAATAAAATTATTTAAAAGTATACGAACGCCTTCATCCAAACGCCCCTTATTTTTATTTTTAAAATGATTCATAGTTATTAACTATTAATACGTAACTTAACTGTATAATACGATACAGCTTAAATTAGATCTTAAACTTTGGAACTTTACGATAAACATAAGTAACAAGTTATATGTTATAAAGTTATAAAGTTATACATAGACTTTTGTTGTGCGGCACCAGGTTTAAATCTCATTCGAAGCAATTTTTTTTTTTTTTTTTTTTGCATTTTATTTAGTAAAACATTACATTAAATGTTTCAAATTTTTTTATGATTACTTACGTATTATGTTTTACCAGTGACCAAAAACATTTTTTCTGATTTTCACAATATTAGTTTACGAACCAAAATAACCAATTGGATTAAAAAAAATTTATTTCAAAAGCATTAGTAAGCCCTAATCTGTTTCTTATATTTATTTAAATATTTTTTAAAAGCCCTTCCATAACAGTTTTTGGGTAACTTACCAAGAAAATCCTGTTCCATTTATGGATAAATAAATCATTTGACGTATTAAGTAAAAAGTTATTTCACGATAAATATAACCTAAAGTTATGAGTCGAACATTTTTGTTGTTTTTGTTAAAATATTATTTAGGAACTTCAAAGAGGCTGTCATTCCTAAGACGTGAGTAACTGGAAGTTATTTCAGCCAACTTATTTTTCTTATTTAATGTGTACAGTGGCACTGTAATTTTTAATCATTGTGAAATCAAACATTTCTTACACTTCATTAAAAAAAGGACACGACCTCACGAGATTTACACAAACTCACACAACGCGTCTATTTGTTGCGCATGGTATCTGTTAATTTTCTTCGAAAAACTTGCAGCTATGTGTACAACTAAAAAGGTTCGTATATTAGCGCCAATTTGAAAGAAAAAAATCAATTGTGTAATATCGCTTACACTGGAGGTTCATTGTTTGAAAATGTTTTATTTTGATCGCACTGACTGACAGTGCTGTCGATGGTGTGAATCAATCTTGCTTAGAGAGTATTCTAGTACTAATCGTATATTACCGTGATACTGATGTTTTTTTATTAGTATTTAGTGTTGGGCAGTTTTTGGCAACGATCACTTCAGGACTTATTTATACTTTATCGTAGGAGATTCATTTTAACAAAGGAAGTATTGATTACAATTATTTTTTGCGATTCTTTTTTTTTTTTTTTTCTCACAATGCAAGCGTCCATTACACCTTCTGTTTTCTTGCTGTATTTTTTGACTATGTAGCATTTTTCTGCCGTTGTACGTACTTGTTGTTATAGCTGAAGCGAGTACAACGGAAAAATAGAAGATAAGAGCACTTTTGCAAGGTGCCAAAATCGTCACTGCTACAACGGCTCTTAATCGACAAATGATGCGTCGATTTCTTGCAGACTAGAAGCCACAATCCGTTTGGATTACAAATTTAGGTATTTAATTAGCTATAGCTGTATATGCGTGCTTATGTAAATTTATTTTAAGTAGTTTGGTGATAAGGTCTGTCGGAAAATGCATGTGTGTTTTTGTGTACGTGTTTCTGTACATAATTAGTTGTTATGTATTTGGATCATTCTACGAAAATTTGCGTATTTTAGGGGCATAATAGACGGCTACTTACAATAGATTTTTAATTTTTTAATATATTCCCTCCTTCCAAAAATTAGGTGATTTATCACATTGACAAGAAACATTGTACATTTTGAACCAATTACATAATAAGGAATAATGATTTTGGTAAATTGTTAATTTCACGGTTAGGAATATTTGTCAAACTAGAAAATTATTTAATTTTTTATTCAACTTACTGATTTCCAGTCCAAAACAAGTTTTGCAATCGATTTTTTGACCACTTAACGACAATCTATCAAGATCAAGGTTTACACACTGCTTTGGTGGATAAATTTTCAAAGTCTTGCATGTAAAAATTTTTTTTTGTATCTTCTAATACCTACTGATTTTTCTAGATAGTTAATTAATAACGAAGTTGAAATAGAGACGGAAAAATTACTACTTTACCACAAAAGTCTAAGTTCCTCTGACTAAAAATATTTTAAAGTTATAGTGGGTATTACTTTTTTGTAACTTCTTTGTTTTTCATCTTATGATGTTTTTGATGAACAAAAATAATATAAAATAAGATTTTCAATAATTAACAATTCAATTACCCTCACCTTAGTTTGCTTGATCCAAATATTTTAAAGTTCTTATAACAAGAAATATTTTACATTTTGAACCGATTATATAATAATGATTTTGGTAAATTGTTAATTTAACAGTCAGGAATATTTATCAAACTAGAAAATTATTTAATTTTTTTTTCAACTTACTGATTTCCAGTCCAAAACAAGTCTTGCAATCGATTTTTTGACCACTTACCGACAATCGATCAAGATCAAAGTTTACACACTGCTTTGGTTCTTAAATGAATACCACGCAGTGTATTTGATACAATAGTAATTACAATATAGCCACTACAACAAAATAGCGACCTTTATTTTTGAAACCTTCTCAAATAAGTATAAAATGGAAAGGTATAACAAGTGCAATACGTAAAGAAATGAGACGTTATTCTAAATTCAAGGGCTAGGTCAAATAGAGACGTGTATGGCATCAAGCATAGAGCGTATCGCGTAAAAAAAAGTAGGTATTCACTGTGAGGATGGAGACCAGCGGCGCTCCAGCAGAGTTTTTCCAAGACCTGAACATGTCGGGAGCCAATTGTTGTGCTGTGATACATACGGACTTAGTGACATAATAATTTATTGGAACTAGTTGAGAGCTCGTGGTACTCTTCACTTTTAATACACGAAAGTTAGTGCAATAAGTTATTCATGAAAAATTTAATAATTGGCTGACAGTTACTCTAGTATATCATTGTTTCAGTTACAAAAAGCAAAGTGTACTCTGTGTACAATCGTCACCGTCGTCGGCACAGCGGCTGCAGTTGACAACCACACACAGAGACACACACACGTATACACACATGTATATACCCATAACTTTTTGGTGTTATCCGCATCATCGCCCTTCATATTTGTTGGTGATACACAGCACTGGGATAGGTTAAAAATTTTTTTATGCATAACTCATTACACAAACTTTTATATATTATAAGTGCAGAGTACCACGAGCTCTCAATTAATTGCAATGAATATTTATGCCACGAGTCTGTATGTATCACGGCACAACAATCTACTTACGACACGTTTAGGTCTTGGAAAAATTCCACTGGAGCGCTGCTGGTCTTCAACCTCACAGCGAATACGCTTGTATATGATCACACAGGGTAGGCATAAAAGCATCGCGTGTCACGCAAATTCTGTACATATGATTTTATATTTAAGAGCTTTAAGTTTATTTCAGTCAGCTTATGAATTAGAACTCTTAATTTTTCTTCACGACATTGAGTCATTGAATAGCTTTTATATTTAGTATATACTTTCCACGATTGGCCCCAAGTTTGTACGGTTTGTTATGTATCCATGTCAATAATTTAATGAAGAATCACACGAGTAAAGATTAAATTGTTTTCGCTTACTTAGTGCAGACTATTTACTTCACTCCTCCACGTATACAAAGGTTATTTCATGTATTACGCCGAAAAAAATCTTTACCATGCACTTAGGAGTGAAAAATAAACCAAGCGTAGCGAGCATTACATTGGCATAACACATGCTGTCTTGCTAGCATTCACGGAAATAAATTTATGCGCGTATTTTTTAATACATGTACACGATAACGAATTTTTTAGCGTAAAGCGTACCTTACGTTATCTTTTATACTGATGTAAAAAACCAATGTACTCAACGCTGTAAATATTTTTTTATATTTGAAATTTACATCAATCTTGTTTTGTATTACATGTCAAATAATTTTCTATCTGTAATGTTAGTATTGTTCTAATTATTATAGTATCATTATTGTTACGCTTCAAAATATATCTTTAATGTAACATCTAGCCAACTCGAGATCAGATGAGCCTCACTACTTATACTTACTCACTTTTTAAACCTCAATTTTTTTTTTCTTTTTTATTCGAAAAGCTAAAATAAGAGACTTGTTAAATTACTTAAAAACCCAGATCTTTATTTCAACTTATATACACTATAACTATCATCATCTAATGCTCACTATCTATACGTATAATATAGTTTTTACAGCTATCGTACTAACTTTAATGAAGAATATTACTAGATCTTGAAATGTTAAAAACAGCTGCATCTGGTATAAGTTTAAGAACGCGGGCAGCTGCAAGACAAACTTATTTTGTAGGTCATGTGGTGATTGAAAAATCGTTGTATGGATATATGTTTCGATGGAAATCAATCAAAAGATAGTCCACTGGTTAGTGTTAGCCACCATATTGGATTTTTGATGAGGTAACGTATTAAACAGTATTTTACTAAATGCATGTCCCTTTATTTGATGCCCAAGTAGAGAAGATTTTGAAGAAAAAGAAGGCCACCCTTTTGTGTCAGCCACCATATTGGATTTTTGTTTACTTAACGTAATTGATTATATTCTATACGTCATTACCTTCTATTATATAGCGTAGGCTGGGGCCATCGGAGAGGTGGGATAATCGGGGCTTTTCTTGATTTTTTTAAAAAATGTATTCAGTTGTAAAAAAAAAATAATTTTTGAAAAGTCCTGCCCCTAACGCGTTTTTTTTATAGATTAATACAGCAACCAAAAACCACATTTTTCGAATAAAAACAAGTTCAAGTGAACTGTCACCTTTCAGTTGAAAAAATGGTTCTTACATTAGTTTTATCGCAAAAAAAATGTTTTAAAAAATCTGAAAACTTTAAATTGGATACGTGAAATATAAACTATAATATATTACCTTCATGTTTATCATAATTTTTAATGAAAATTTCAACAANNGTGACATATTACTAGTAAGTTACCTTGGAAATAACTAAAGGTCATTCAAAAGTTCGCTTAAACAACGGCCACAAGTTGTTAAAACTTCTTTTTCAGGTATATTTATTTATCATATATTTCATAGTTGAATTAATTGGACCCCTAAAAGATAGTCCACCGGTTTGTGTCAGACACCATATTAGATTTTTGATAATGTTACGTATTAAACAGTATTTTACTAGTCGCATGCCCCTTTATTTCATACCCATGTCAAGAAAATTTTAAAGAAAAAGTAAGCCACCCTTAAGTGTCAGCCACCATATTAGATTTCTGTTTACGTAACGTGATTGATTATATTCTATACGTCATCACCTTCTATTGTATAGGGTAGGGTGGGGACATAAAAGCGGTGGGGTAATCGGGGCTTTTCTTGATATCTTTTTGTAAATATATCCAGTTGTAAAAAAAAAATATATTTTTAAAGTCCTATCCCTAACGTATTTTCTTAATGTTTGAATGTGGTAACGAAAAACCATATTTTTCAAATGAAAATAAGTTCAAGTGTACTGTCCCCTTTTAGTAAAAAAAAAATGGTTTTTACATCAAATTTCCACAAGTTTTTTCAAAATTAATAATTTAAAAAAAAAGGACAATCAGAGCGGTCCTCGTTGGACAATAGGAGCGGTTTTGTAACGTTTGTTTGGTCTACTCTAACCTCAAGAAAAGAAATGTAGCTGTGATGCAACACAACTTGTTCCTTACTTATAGAAACTGCGTCTGTATTATTAATTTACTAAATTATTTGTAATTCAGTAATCAAGAAAGTAATCTAAATTTTTAATGTGTAGTTGTTAAAACAAAAAGAAAAATCAACTATAAAACCACTACGAATGCCTCACGCAAACCACTTCGATTGCCCCACTTTTTCTAATCTGGCAGTTATTTTAGTTTAAAATTTTTTTAAATATGTTCTAGTTCAGGTGAAAGAATAAAATATTTTTTAAATTGTTTCCAAGTTATTAAGATATCACTTAAATTTTTTTAAATATTATAAATAAAATATCTTTCTATTTATAGCGCTTAAAAAATGAGGCTGTAAAAAAGCGCTCTAATTTTCCCACCCTACCCTACCCAAGTTGATGGTTTCTAAATGAAATGGTTTGAAATGGTTCGCTGCCATTTTTTATCAACCTACATATTGGATTCAAGAGCATTTAGTATACCAACCAAAATTTTTACCTTACTGACTAGCTAATGATCTAGCTACTTTATCCTAAAATAAAGAGAAGAGCGATCCAGCTAGTACTATGAGGAATAGATCAAGGCCAGATTCATGATAATCCGTTACAAATTGAAAGAGAAAACTTACTTCTTGTGACTTCTTGTTACTTTGTCGATCTCAATATTTGCAAAACTATTAGAAGAGACACGTCTTTTAATTTCAGAGGAAGTGTCAAAATTTCAGGCTATTTAATGTAAGACTTTTCAAGAAAGTTACATTTCAGATTATGTGCACTGGAACATTTTTTATGATCATGAGATGTAACTTTTATCTCTTAATTTACAACGGATTGCACTGAATTGAAGCTTAAGTGATTTCTTAAAGTAAAATATTTGTCGATCTTCGTTATTTTTCTTCTGAAGAGTTGGATAATGAATTATTAACATCAATAACTGAAAACAGGGTAGTCGATAAAGTAGAAATTCTACGTAGTTTACTAAATGTCCTTACTTTTGTATTACAACTCGTAATAAACGTTATTTAGAATGACGTCTCATTTTTTCACGTATTTTACTTGTTACACCTTTCTATTTTACATTTATTTCGAGAAAGTTTCAAAAAATGAAGGTCGCAATTTTGTTGTAGTGGCCATATTGTACTTACTATTGTATCAAATACGCTGCATGGTATTCCCTTACGAACCAAAGCAGTGTGCAATCTTTAAATTTGATAGGTAATCGATAAGTGGTTAAAAAATCGATCGCAAGACTTGTTTTGGACTGGAAATCGATAAGTTTAATAAAAACTTGAAAAATTTTCTTGTTTGACAAGATTCCTGCCCGTAAAATTAACAATTTACCAAAATCATTATTCCTTATTATATAATTGGTTCAAAATGTACAATGTTTCTAGATATAGTGAATAACTTCCAATTAATATGTTGTTTAGGGCACGACCAAAAAAAATTGAGTATTTTAATTATTTTTTAGAGTTGTGTTCACTTTTTCACGTTAACGCTTAGATCTGTAGATTGTGTAAGTTTTATTAAAAGTTACTATTATCTAAAATAACGTATTTAAATCTACTATGGAATGAAAATGCTTTTAAAAAAGGTCAAAATTCTGAAGCTTTCTAACCTTAAAATTACATCAGATCTTTTCTTTAATTTTTTTATGGTATAACAGACAACTTGTGTTTTCTAAAAAAAATAATCACGATACCATTTTTCTATCAAAAGTTTCATTTACAAAGCTACATCATTTTTAGGTCAGAAACCAAAAAAAATTAAATAGTTGTGTAGAAATATCAGTATTCTCCGATAAATTGAGAAGTAAAAAAATAGGTGATCCGTTGGAGCCAAGGTACAAGAAATAATCACACCTGGAGTATTTTTATTTCTTTCTTTATTTTTTTTTTAATACAGCAACGTTTCGCTGTCCATTTGTGTCAGCCTCATCAGACTACAAGAAATATTTGTATTAGTTACATACGCACCACGATATAATGTACATTACACTTTCATAATTACGAACAAAATTACCTTAGGTACGCAAGAATTCATGAGTGTTACCGCTCACTTGTCACAGGTTAAACGATACAATACGCAGAATGGTCAAGATTCACCACGTTTATATAGCTAGCGCGACACAGGTAGACGTCCGAGGGCATTAACCCCACTCGGAACCTTACAACTCTCATCATAACGGAAGGTATAATTTATTAAAGTATAATACGTCTTCCTTCTTGTTGATGTTATTGTTGTCTAACTTAATGAAGATCATTTTGGAAATAATTCGCTTGTTATTGTTGGCTTTTTTACTGAGTATTTTTACGTTATTTCAATCAAACTCATAGTTATGTTTGACTTAATTTGCATAAACGACAGAGTTGGGTTTATTATTTTTTCTGTGTTTATTTATGTATATTTCTGTCGTTCGCTCTGTCTCACCAACAAGGGCCGCCGGACAGTTTTTACAGTGGAATTTGTGTACAACGTTTTATTCTTTGAGATTGTTAGTTTTCTCTTTTCCTCGACAAATGACGCTATCGAGCTTATTATGTATAAATGGGTATGTATGAATATTTTAAGGCTTCAATATGTTTGATATTTTGTCAAAACTACTACCAGTACATGGAATACCTTTTTTACATGTAGGGTGGTCATTCGGAGTGGTTTTACTACGGCTTATGTATTTTTGTCTTTTTCATCAAACTTTTACATTTTTATCAGTAAAATATAGAGGATAGTTGTGACTTAATAACAGGTTTTTTACTTTAACAACATTCACACTATGATATCTCTTGCTGACAAGTAGAATCGCTCTATCAATTAAGTTAGAAATAAAATTTCTTTAATAATTATTTAATAATTATAACTGATTAGATGACCTGAAAAATAATTCAAAATACGTCCTGAAGAAGTGGGTTTTTTGAACCTGTCAAAAGTAAAACATTTTGGATTTCTGATTATGGTTAGATCTAAGAAATTAAGTTTATAGTCAATCTCGATTTCATATGTAAACTGTAAGTTAGGGAGATATGAATTAAAAATATTTAAAACTTGGTCAACATGGTCTTTATTAATAAAAAGCAAAATCTCTTCGACGTGACAAAAATAAAAATACTTTCTAGGTCATCCATTATAAGATCAGCGAAAAACGGCGAAATGGGAGATCTCATTAGCGTGCCGAAAATTTTTTGGAAAAATTTATTGTCAAACATGAAATATGTATTAATAAATAAAAATTCGGCGCACTATCGAATATCGTCAATGGGGTTCGGCATTTGTTCATTATACTCAATGCACCCCGGTCGATGGTCCTTAATACTAAGTCCAAAGGAATATTGGTGAACAGGGAGTTAACGTCTAAAGAAATTAATATGTGATTAGGGTGAGATTGTACACATTTTATTTTATTTTTTAGTTTAAAACTATTGTTAATTTGTGATTTTGGTACATTTACAAAATTTTTGAGTTCGTTGTAAATAGTTTTTGCAAAAAATATGTGGGACTATTGACAGGAGATACGATTGGATGCAAAGGGGCATTGACCTTGTGAATTTTCGGCAGACCATAATACTTCGCTAGAGTAGTATCAGTGAGGGACAGAGCATTGAAATGATAGGTTGTGAAAGAAAATCCTCATTATTTAACTTATTTAAAACGGACAAGGTTTACTTTTCCTCTTCAAGGAAAACTAAGGAATTTTTTGAAATAATTTTGTAAGTCACTATGTCAGACAATAATTAGGCAATTTTTGCGGAATATACACTTTTATTGAGGCATACTGTTACATTACTCTTGTCAGCAGAAGTGAAAAAAATATCTGAAGTTTTACGTAAAAAATTTTTTACAATTTTTAGTTTTTCTGCCTATTCGCGGTTTTTACTAGAACTTATTGGTGTGTGTTTTACTACATCAAGAAGATGTTGTGAGACTTTTTCACAGATTACTGTTTTTTCTCGTTCGTTGGTATCAAGATATGAGAGACTAACTTCGAGGTTTTTTACAACACATAATAAATGACGTTCATAAAATCTTGAAGATATATTTAACTAGCGGCCCCCCGTCTCGGCTTCGCCTGAGACTCACTAAATGGAACACCGTAGTGTGTTGACATGTAATGTGAAACGTTTTCAGTGGAAAATTATACATCTAGTTCTGACACTTCTCACAACAAAAATCTTCTTATTAAAAATACATTGGTTCAAAATCCATACAGTTTATTTGGCCAAATAATAAGCTGTAAAAATAAAAATACATATTCTACCTATTTGAAAATCTGAAAGATTCAAGAGATGACTATGAGGGTTACAGTAAAAAGCTGATTTCTCACTTAATAAACTCTTTCGTCATTTTCTTGACGCCTAAGATTGTATTCATAAGATGCATTTGAAGTTTTCCTACTAATTCGACTTCTTGTGACTTTTAGCATAGTTGAGACTCTTGTGAGCCTTAAAGGCTATTTTTTCAACTTTATTAGGTTGGAATATATTTGTTGGCAAGATAGTTTGACATCCGATGAAGTCTTTCTTGACTGAAGTTTCCAGCAAACGTGACTGCCTGGATACCTCAGGGTTTGAAGCTTTGGAGCTAGTTGTAGAGCTCTTTTCCAACGTCTCCTGGTATAACATCGAAGACGGTGTCTAAGGCACCTTTTTTTTCAGGTTCAGTTGTTTTGGCGATCTAAGGTGGAAAGTTTGGTTCATGATACTTGCCCGTTGGTAACTGTCCCGTTGGCTTACGTTTATTATTTTTTCTTCATAGCTGTTAGGTTCTCCTAGCGCAGACCTTAGATCTGTGATCAGAGGATCGGTGATTCCTGGTTGAATGCTTATAGTTGAGAGGGTAATATAGGGTTGTCGGTCACCACGGTTCCCAGCCTTTCTACGAACAACTCTGCTCGTGACGTCTGACAGTGAATGACTGACTTGGTTTAATAGTGGCCGGCTTTACATAGTCTTTGAGTTGACGAATCGTCTCCGGAAATTATTATAAAAATGTATTAGTTGGCAAGGTAATTTAAACTTAGGTATCCCTTAAAAGACCTGAAAAGAGGCGGTGGTGAAATTTATAGCTATTCCTTATTATTATTCTTGATGATGAAGAGCTAGCTTCAGGTAGCTTGGCGCTTATCCTTCGAGTCTCTGTGTACGGATACTGTACAAGAAAGGAAGTGCGCCACTGACCAAAGAATATCTCGTCTTCAGGTCGTTCCCCGGATAACCAACCATTCATCGGTAGTCAGGAAACTGGGCCTGGAGAATACCTTCTCCGTAGATATGCCGTTGGGACCACTAAGGAGGCCGGGCTTCCCGTACTCTTTAGGGCTGTCTTCCCTGGCTTGAATTTGAAGTAGAAAATTCTCTGACAGCACCAGGTCGGATGGCTGAACGGCCACCAAGTGCTCTGAAGTGCTGGAGCAGGTTGTGCTCTGGCAAGAAACGTTTCCTAGTATTCCACCGGAGACGTTGACGTTCCGAACGCCTGTTTTTCCGTGGCACTCGTTTATTTTGAGGATCCGGGGTAAAAACTAATTTATTTCGCTTGCCCATGAAAGAAGAGTGTCATCGATAGTCGGGATGCCCAGCTGCACGACGGACTCCTCTATTCTTGGTGTAGTGCCGATGTTCGACTGCGATGATTGTCTACTCGATGGGGCTTCTTATAATCACTCTTTACTATTTTTGGTTGCGGGCGACTTCAATAAAACCTCGACGCCACCTAGCGAATCCTACTGAACTAAAGCGAAAAGTTAGCTTATTTTAGCAAAACTTTGAGCTTATTTATCGCTATTGTTATTAACTTTCTCAAGAAAAGTTCCGTCCAGTAGTTTTCGCAATTAGCGATTACAACGGTTTTAGCAACTTTGCTTTATATATTAGTAAGATTTCAGTCCAAGAGACACAAGTACTACGACTTTATTAGGAATGTTTGAACTCGTTAGATTGCGTATCGCATTATTATTGTTCGATTTAGTGTTCTGGGGGGGGGGGTATAACTTTTTTCAGTTTTTTTATGTAGTGTAGAATTTTATCTTTTGTAAACAATGTTTCGTTTGTTTTTAAAAAAGTTATCGTAGCTGTGGTGAGTGTGATAGTCAATTTCTGAGCCAGTAATATTGGAATTTAGCTAGATGATAAACTTTTGTAGAAATCTAATGTGTGTAATAATGTCGCTGATTTCAAAATTTTTGTACACGACAGCAGCAGCGGTGGCGGCAGTGGTAAAATAAATCTAGTACGTACAAAAGACTATTCGGCTTTAATCAGCCAACTTCTGGAATATTCGGATACCACTTCTACAAATTGTTGATGCTTTTATACGGCGGTGGATGCAAAATAACTTTATAATAAAGAAAACAATATACGTATAAAAGATCAGATTGTAAGACAAAATTTAGTCGCTTACTCTTTTCCAGCGGTTAACAACTTCCTAAAAATTTTTTATTTCATAGCCCTTTCAAAATAAGAAAGAGATCCTAAAATTTTTTTGTTGAATTGATAGAGTAAATAATATTCGACAAAAATGTGATTTCCTATGTAACCTACTCAAGTACAAGTTCAACAGTGCACACACGTACATCTTAAATTGATTAAATATTCAAGAAAGGAGTTACTGTTGCAAGACTATTTGATCACGGACAATTTTTTCGCAGAAGTAAATGATTAATTTACTGCACAGGCACCATTTGCTGGGCTCTCGTCGATCATATAAAATAAGAAAAACAGACAGGAAAATTCGTGTGCTCAGTCGTTTCAATACGTTTTGACATTAGTAACGTTTAATCTAAAATCATATTTTCAATTTTTTTACCAAATAACTTTTAACAAATATAACCTATACAACTTTGTAGTCATTAATATAAGCAAGTGATGTAAACACTAAAACAATTATTAAAAAAAAAAAAGTAATAAACCAGATAAACATTCATTGTGTTTCTTGTACAAGATGCTACAGATAAAGATAAAATAAAAATACTTCAATTTACATAGAAAAATATCGAAAATGAATAATTCAGCACAATAGAAAATTGCAGTGCAAAGTAATTGAGGCAAAAACCCCTATCTTTCACTTTTAGAAATATTTTAAGTGTTATCACAAGAATTTTTAAGTAATAAAGAATAGTATGCACTTGTTTAAGCATGGTCTTTGAGTCGACAAACAAGGCATAAAAAAGTTTCACTTTACCTTCACCTATCAATAATAGTAAGGAAATAAAATCATTTATAATCATTTTAAAAATGATTTTTTTAAATGATTATAAAATGATATCGTATTTAAAATGACAAACTGGTGAGAATAAACAAAAATTATTTTAATTCATGGTTGAAGTGGTAAAGGTCAAACAGTTTCGTGTAAAACTTTAAATTATGATTTGGTTTTAACCTAACAAAAGTTGTATTTCCTCTCTCTAATTTTGTAAAGAAATAAGAAGTTATCAGAAACTAAAATTTTTATTTGAGTTATACAATACAAAAAATTTTCGGATTTAACTATATTTTGGATTTAAATATTGCAAAAAATTGATTCAATTATTTGAGATGAAGCCATTATGATTTGAAAACAATCTTTGGAAACTGGTTACATTATTTTACAAGATCTATGCAACAATAATATATCATTTGGAAACAACCAAACCTATTTAGGAGATGATTTTTGTAAGAGTTATTCTGCCATTTAAAAACGATACTAGAATTAGAATAATGTCGGAAATAAAGAAATTTTAATTTTATGGTTATTATTTAAAATAAAAAAGTTCAAAAATATTACTTAAAATTAAGATACATTTTTAAAATGACTATTCAAAATAAAATAAAAAATTGTTAAATCATACGTCGTCAAAGAAATAATTAACAGATGATGTATGTTTCAAAATATTTAATAATAAAATACATATAAATTTCAATAAATAAATTTTGAAAATATGTAATGAATACACAAATTTTTTAAACGATAAAATTTTGCCTTTTAGTCAAAGAAAAAATTAATACTAATCATAGTGAACATAGAGTAAGCTATTTGAATATTGATTTAATCGATCTTAATACTTACAATTATATCGCATTACAAATTTTAAATATTATACGTAGTCTTTCACCTTATAAATTCAATTAATAAATCAGAGCAGTAGTTATGTTAATCAGTATTAAAGGTAAGGTAGATACCTTGTATGATGTATCAAAATTAAAAATAATAGAATTGTGTAAATATAATATCTTAGTAAACATGCAAAAACTTATAAGGAGTTCGAAATAAAGCATATAACTAACGTAAAACATTATTGGATAGTTTAATGTCACTTTTTTATAGTTTAAGAATCCAAACAATGTTTTTTAAGGTTAACCTTAGAAAATAATTTTCAAATAAAAAATTTGATAAAAGTAAATTTTGTGTGGTCAATTTTAATTATTGAAAAAAATGGTTGTAGTTAAGTTATCTGTATTAATAGTAAACAAAGAATGTTGCATTGTCTTAAAAATTTGTAGTTACTATTAAGATGGAATAAAGTATGTTGTATTACAAAACATTTCAAGGTTATATATATATAACTACAAGACTCTTATGTTAAGTTAGAATAGTGGGGGGTCAGCACACAGAGGGACAAAGCTCTACTTATACGTAAATTTAAGCATATGTTCTTCAAGCATGTGTACATATTGGAAGAGATGCGCTTTTCATATATATTGCTGCATGTACACTCTACTTCTTGGAAAACAAAACTAGGACATACTGTGCACCAAATCGTAGTTAGACTACTACACCATAGCTGGCGCTGTAGACGTACTAATTTTCTCTCCGTGTATTTGGACCAAATAGCCACATTAAAAATTGTTGGGTGTTAATTTAATAATCATGCTATATACTATATTTAAATCTGTTATTATAATGATAATTTACCTAATAAAGTAGATTTTCCAGCATCTTGACTACCCATAACTGCTAGCCGTAAATCAGTAACACATTTCTCGTCTTTGTCATCTCTTCTTAATTTACGTATTAAAACTTCAGCTACTTTCTTATCTTCAATCCTGTTTTTTGTTTTTGTTTTTGTTTTTTTATTATTGCACTTATGGTAAGCAAATCGTTCTTTAAGAATATCAATGGTTGCACCCAAGCGAGTTGCCATGTCTTCTAATGTTTTTAATGAAGCGTTCATTTCATCTTTCGATAATCCAGCTAATCTTCCATTGTCTTCTACTCCTAAATAACAAATTAACAAAATTTTAGTAATAGAAGCTAATACTTTAAATGTTTACATTCTATCAGGGTTACTCTGCCATCTCAAGAAATAAATCAATTCTAAACAAATACTTTCATTTCTATTTTGAAATGTAACAATTCACTGCTTACGGAAGATCTCGCATTAATCTCAAGTTTATAAAATGTAATTGCATAAACAAAAATATATTACCGAACCATTTAATAGTTATTTACGTAACAAGTGCGGAAAAGATGATTTCCCGCACGAGTCGTGATTGACTCGCACGAGTGGCCGGAGTTGACGGGAACAAGTGCCAGTTGAGCACACGAGTACGTAGCACGAGTGTGATCGCACGGCACGAGTTACCGTCACCGGCCACGAGCATGAGTCTATCACACGAGTACGGGAGATTGTCCCGCACGAGTTGCGTACAAGTTTTTTCCGCCCTCGGGTGATTTTGGGAGGCTGGTACTTCCTCGGGCAAAAAAGCAGTTTTCCGATACTCGTACGAAAAGTCTCCTTTACGAACGTCGTTACGGACCTAGCCTTCGGCTCGGGCCGCAAACCTCTTGGTTCGCAAACAAAGACTTTTCAAACTCGTAGGAAAACTACTATTCCACACTAATATCAGTGCGGAAAACACCTATTTTCGCACACTTCTTGCAAAATATTAGTTTTCCTACGAGTTTGAAAAGTCTTTGTTTGCGAACCGAGAGGTTTGCGGCCCGAGCCGAAGGCGAGGTCCGTAACAAGGTTCGTAAAGGAGATTTTCGTACGAGTATCGGAAAGCTGCTTTTTTGCCCGAGGAAGTACCAGCCTCCCAAAATCACCCGAGGGCGGAAATAGTAGTTTTCCTACGAGTTTGAAAAGTCTCTGTTTGCGAACCGAGAGGTTTGCGGCCTGAGCCGAAGGCGAGGGACGTAACGAGGTTTGTAAAGGAGACTTTTCGAACGAGTTCCGGAAAACTGCTTTTTCGCCCGAGGAAGTACCAGCCTCCCAAAACCACCCGAGGGCGAAAAAATATTTTCCGCACACTATTGCGAAAAAATTATTAATTAGCTCATAGCCGAAAGAGGTGCGTTCGCAGTAGTTTGCTTTATAATGTATTACTAATTATCTAACTATGGTACAATAAATATTATTTATAAATATCCATAAAATTTTTTATTATCTAAAATTAATTACCTAAAATATAGGGTGACTTATAAATTCAAACAAAAGATAAGTAATGCCGAACTAAAGATCAGTGAGCCGTTGGGGGTTAGGCAGAAAAATGACATACGAAAGTAGTTGATATTTTCCAGAATAAAACTCTTTTTGTAGAGCTCTTTGATGCATTCGTCTAATAGCTGCATTGGCCCAGTATACACAGTAAGGTTGGGAAAAAAAAGACAAAAGGAATGGATTTGAATAATTTTTGTCCTAGATCGTTAAAGGAACTCACCAGTGTAACAATCTTATCCACAGACGCCGGTGTCGCAGGATGGAATTTTAGCGTATGATATGAATTTCCATACCATAGACGTATGTATGATGAAGCAGAAGGGCCAGGACAAGTAAATTCATATTAGTTGTAGTTAGCGACATCTACTGTACGACGTAGATACGACTCGTATGAGACACAATAAGAGCAAGAGTATGTATAATTGGGAAGTGTTAGACAGACTGATGATGGCCGTTGCCGGGTACGTAAGCTCGCGTCGTGTCTCTCTCAGTGTCATGAGAGTAACTGTAAGAATCGTTATTAATCTTTATTTGTTGTGATAAATAAACTTATATATTAGTGAATCCATTTTCTTCATCGTGTTAGCTACGTCGTCATACATTTATTTTATCAACATGGTAGCCAAGTTCGGGGGTGCAGTGTCGTTTGATTTTTATTTTTATTTTCATGGATCTCTTTGAAGGTCGTGAACTTCAAAGAAGACACGTGCATGGATGAAATTGAAAAGTTTAAAAAAGTTGTTTACTTAACGAAAAAAAGTTTGAGAAAATTGTGTAAAAGAGTGATCACTGATATATTGATGTTAAATAGGTTTGTTTTTGAAGAAATAAAAGAATCTTGAAGAGAAAAAGAAGCCAAGATGGCGGAAGATATAAGAGTACTAGTTTTGATGGTAAAGATTTCAGTATTTGGGAGAAAATAATTTCAATATTTTTGAAGTTAAAAAAAAGAAGGTTTTAACGAGAGAGAAACAGAGAACGAACAAAGAAGAAGAATGGTTAGAAATGACTTGAAAGCAATGAATTATATATATTGTGCAATCTTAAATAATCAATTTGAATTTATCAAGGACAAAGAAATGGCCGCGAGCATAATGAATAAGTTCGATTAGATGTATCTAACGAATCTACTGCACTGAAAATATGTGTGAGGAACAAACTGGAAAGATTAAGATTAAAAAATTTTAAAGAATCAACTGTGTTCTTTACGAAGTTTGAACAACTAATGAATGATTTGAAAAGTGCAGGTGCAACGATCAGTGAAAAAGAAAAATTAAGTTATATGTTAAAAACTTTGCCCAGTTCATTAAGTTACATTCGTGATCTGATTGACGTTTTGAAAGAATCAGATCAGACAGTAGAATTTGTCAAAAGTAAAATCAAGATGACCGAAATTAAAGAGAGAGAAGAAAGAAGTAACAAAGATACAAGTGTGTTTTAAGATAGAAAGGAAAAAAGACAAAGCATGTTACAAGTGCGGCAAGATGGGACACTTTCAGGCTCAGTGTACGAGCACAAACAGGAGGCAAGGTGAAAATTCGAGGAAACCTCGTGGCAGTACACAGCAGCGAAGAGGTGGGCGCCAACAGCAACAACAACAGAGCGGCGTGCAGCAGCAAGGAGGCGCCCGTCAGAAGCAACAGAATTGGCAGCACCGTGGCGGCGGCGATCGAGGAGTTAGAAGAGGATATGGCAATTATCGTCAGGGCAGCAGTTGGCAGCAGCAACAGTGGCATCAAGGCCAGGATCAGCGCAATGAAAATGCAGGTTATATTCAGCAAAATAGTTTTTGTACTGAGGTAACAAAAGATTTGAAAGGAAATTTAAAGGTTCAGGTCAATAATATTTGCGATGATAGTATTGAATGTCTATTAGACAGCGGTTGCTCTGAACCATGCCTATCGTATGTTTATGAGTTAACGGGGACGGCAGAAAAATATCACAGAGATATTATGAATATTTCACGATGTCGACTAGCAGATACTAATGTACCGAGAATGTATTGGCCCGAAATAGTTAAAACGGTTGCATATTTGAAAAATAGGATAATTTCAAATTCAGTAGAAAAAAATAAAGCTCTTCATGAAATAATGATTGGTGAGAAACCTTGTGTTGAAAATTTACGTTTGTACGAAAGTAAGATTTTTTTAAGAATACCAAAACAAAAGAGACAATCTAAGTCTAAATTGGATAATAAAGCTGAAATGGGAATTTTATTAAGTTATGAAAAAGTAGGATAAAGAGTTTTATTAAATGGTAGAGTAATAGTAGCTAGACATGTTGACGTAGTTGAGGAAGATATTAAGATGGTTGCATTTAAAATAAACGACAATAAAATTGAACATGCAAATGGATTTGAAAATAAAATTCAAAATGATGAAGATAAAAATGAACAAGAGTCTGAAAATGGACATAATAAAAATAACAATAAAAATATTGAGTTGAGACGTTCAAAAGGAAATGTAAAAAAATCTGCGAAATATGAAGATGAAAATTTTGTTCATAATGGTATTGTATATGTTAACTACGTAAATGCAGAAAGTCCAGTAAGTTTTGATGATACAATGAATTCGTATGATTTTAAAAGTTGGGAAATTGCAATAGACCGATAAATGTCTTGTTTAATTAAAAACAATATTTGGAGATTAGTTGAAAAACCGATTACAACATAACACATAAATACAGTTACACAAAGCAAGATTAGTTGTAAGGGGATTTTAACAGAATAAAATTGTTGAAGATATATATTCACTAATTGCAAATTTGCAGACTTTAAAAATTTTATTGGCATACTGTTGTCAAAACAAATTAATTATTAACCAGATAGATGTAAAAAAGGCTTTTTGAACGGTAACGTAAAATCTGCGATTTATGTTAAACAACCTAGAGATTCTGAAGAAAATACCAAAAAAATTTTTTAATTTAACAAGGCTTTGAATGGTTTAAGAAAAAGTCCAAGCCTATGGTATAAATGTTTTGATACATATATTGAAGAGTTAGGATTTGTAAAAAGTAAAAATGAATGTTGTCTATATGTTTTAACTGATGTAAATAAAACTATTTATTTAATTTTGTTTGTTGATGACTTATTAATTTGTAGTAAAAATGAAACTAAAGTTAATTATATTAAAGGCTTGTTGTCAAAAAGGTTTCAGATAAAAAATTTAGGAGAAATTAAAACTTATTTAGGTAAGTTCAAACGCATAAGCACTCTTTCACTTGTTACAAAAAAATGGATCCAAATAAAAAATAAAATAGTAGATTTGAAGCATCTTTCATGCCATCAAAAAAAACTGTGACATTGATACTGATGAAAGGTACCGATTCGAATTTTTCTAAAGAAAATTTTAATAATTATAAGAACATTATAACATTATCTGTGCTGGCATCACTCGACCAAAGTTGTTTTATCGTCAAACGCCGTCGGAAAAATGTCACAATACATTCAATCCATTTGTTTTGCATCATTTGAAATCTAATATGGATTTTCAAATTATTCAAAATGAGTATTTTTGTGCCGCTTACGTTGTCGAGTACGTTAACAAACACAATCGAGGTATAAATAATTTACAACAACAAATTATTGAAATTATGGATGAAAATACTGAGTTTGATATAGTTGAAATTACAAAAAAAAATGAGTGTTAACGTTCTTAATTTTGTTGAAATGTCAGCACAGGAAGCTGCTTGGTACTTATTGCGCAAACCAATGACTAAATCATCTTTAGCAGTCGTTCATACACCTACTATTAACCCTACAGAACGTATGAGAATAAGAAAAACTATGAAAGAACTTAATGAAATAAATGACGATTGTGTTTATATTTGGAAAGAAAGTGTGTTTAATAAATACGAAAAAAGACCTGACAGTCTCGGAGACGTTACGTTGGCACAGTTTGTTGCTAAATATTATTTGAATATTAAAGGAGAATATATTGAAAGGCAAAAGCCTAGAGTTATTAGGTACCATAACTACGATATGTCTAACTTTAATGATTATATGCACGAGAGATGGTACTGTTACACGTTTCTTTTAAAATCGAAGAGAATGATTTTTTAGCTGAAAATAAGTTCATTCAAATATATAAAGACATTGGCGATCTAATTTTTGAGTGCAGAAAAGAGTTTGAATCTAGCTTGGATATACAGAAAACTCTTGGAATTTGCAAGCAGTTGCATAGAGAAAATGATGAAAACGCTGTTGAAGACGAAGATTTAAAAAATCTAGCTAGCATAATTTTTGAACTCGACCTGTATGAAAGATTGCTTTGCGATCCTAAAGGTGTTGTTAACACTGATTTGCAAAGTGCATCCTTGAATAAACTTGGTGTTACAAAATGAAAAAAAAAGGAAAAATTTAATGGATATTGATCAGTTTTACGATTTAATGAGATATGCAAACAAAGAGTTGACGGTACAACCATTCACACTGTTCTTAAAATTTCTCTTTCAAATCTATTACCGTTGTCATCAGAACTTTTACAATTATACAGATGTCTTTTTAAATACGTTAAAGTATTAATCATTGATGAAATAAGCATGGTTGGTGCAGAACTCTTGGTTAAGATTGATACGCGTCTAAAACAAGTTACTGAAAATCATAAAGATGATTTTGGAAACATTAACGTTATTTTTATTCTTGATTTATGTCAACTCCCACCAGTTAGATCAACGCCTATTTACAAATCATTCAAAAATAGTATGGTTGGGCCTTGTCTATGGCGAAAATTAAAATTTTACCATCATACTCAAGTAATGAGACAAGCTTATGCTAGCTTGATTTTTTAAATCTTCGTCTTCAACAGCGTTTTCATCATTTTCTCTATGCAACTGCTTGCAAATTCCAAGAGTTTTCTGTATATCCAAGCTAGATTCAAACTCTTTTCTGCACTCAAAAATTAGATCGCCAATGTCTTTATATATTTGAATGAACTTATTTTCAGCTAAAAAATCATTCTCTTCGATTTTAAAAGAAACGTGTAACAGTACCATCTCTCGTGCATATAATCATTAAAGTTAGACATATCGTAGTTATGGTACCTAATAACTCTAGGCTTTTGCCTTTCAATATATTCTCCTTTAATATTCAAATAATATTTAGCAACAAACTGTGCCAACGTAACGTCTCCGAGACTGTCAGGTCTTTTTTCGTATTTATTAAACACACTTTCTTTCCAAATATAAACACAATCGTCATTTATTTCATTAAGTTCTTTCATAGTTTTTCTTATTCTCATACGTTCTGTAGGGTTAATAGTAGGTGTATGAACGACTGCTAAAGATGATTTAGTCATTGGTTTGCGCAATAAGTACCAAGCAGCTTCCTGTGCTGACATTTCAACAAAATTAAGAACGTTAACACTCATTTTTTTTTGTAATTTCAACTATATCAAACTCAGTATTTTCATCCATAATTTCAATAATTTGTTGTTGTAAATTATTTATACCTCGATTGTGTTTGTTAACGTACTCGACAACGTAAGCGGCACAAAAATACTCATTTTGAATAATTTGAAAATCCATATTAGATTTCAAATGATGCAAAACAAATGGATTGAATGTATTGTGACATTTTTCCGACGGCGTTCAACGATAAAACAACTTTGGTCGAGTGATGCCAGCACGGATAATGTTATAATAATGTTCGTCAGACATGATGCTATTGTGACTATAAAAATTATCAAAATCCTCGTAATCAAAATTTTGTAAATTTGTTCAAATTAACTGTAATGTTTCTTATAATTATTAAAATTTTCTTCAGAAAAATTCAAATCAGTATCTTTCATTGGTATCAATGTCACAGTTTTTTTTGATGGCATGAAAGATGCTTCAAATCTACAATTTTGTTTTTTTATTTGGATCTATTTTTTTGTAACAAGTGAAAGTGAGCTTATGCGTTTGAACTTTAATATTTCCAGATGCTTCAGATGCTGCTACTGAAAGTAATTTATCAATCATATTGATTACATCAGCGTAATTTTTCAATAAATTTGCAAGTGCATTATCTAACTACAAAAAAATATGAGCATGAGGACTACTTTGATGTTGAAATTCCATTCTTTTAAAATTATTTAACACCCAGTATTTTTCAAACGGACTGTTTGTTTTAGTTTGCAAAATGTTCATTAAACAATTTACTAATTTAGTAAAATAAATTGCTTAAGTAATAGCATCGTCATTGATTAGTCATTTCTGACATAATGTAGCTTTGCAAAAAATTCATCAGAAACTTCTGTTTCATTATGTTATAACTTATACCATAATTTCAATAAATTGTTCCATCCAGCTTCATTTGCACTCATAGCCATGAAAGCTGCTGGTGCACCTGATTGTCTAATAATCGCACAAAGATTTTTTTTTTGATCAGCCCAATACCAAGCAGAATTAGGTATACATCGAAAAAAAGCGAGGTTACCGTTAATACAACTGTTTATATAATTTTCCGATTGAATTTGCTCTTTTGTAATATTAGTATCATGACCAATATGTTTGAAAGCTACAGTAACAGTATCTTGAACTCGCTGTCTCATAATTTTAACAGCCAAATATAAAAGATGTTGTGGATCTGCATCTCGACGATCAGTACGTCAAAGTTCACTGGTAGCTTGCATAAATGAAGTAACATTAACTCCTTCCTTGTAATTTCTAAACTGTCCACCATAAATGATTGGAAATGAAAGCTCTTAAGCGTGTTTATTGAACAAAATACTAATGGGCACATTATTTTTGCCGGGTGAAATGTGTAACATTTTATCTTCATTCCACATTAGAGTTTGTTGTTGAGCTGTCAGATTATCTTCCCTTCGAACATGTTCACTAACTTCATCATTATCAATCTCAACTTCATCCAAATAATTATTCAAGGTTTTCACTTCAATGGAAATATTATAAAGTAAATATAGTAGTGTCTGCAATAAAAATATTAACCAGTCTTTAATATTTTTTTTTTTTTTTTTTAACAAAATTATAAACGTAACTCTATTTATGTATGAACTTTTTCCTAATGTGTACATAAAAAGAATGGTCATCTTGAATATTTCTTGGAAGTTTATTAAGTGTTGTTTTAACATCAACTGGAACATTCATAATTTGTCCATAAATACCGAATTGGTCGTGAACATGTCTGAGTCTTCTTATTTGCTTAAAAGAAGTTCTTAGAGAAATAAGTCGCTGTTCAATAAGATTCAACTCTGGTAAATGTGATGGAATGACTGGATATGAAAATCCGTTGTATGAACGATAATGAAATTTTTTGTCTGTCCGAAGATTTTTTACACATAGAACAAATTGCCACTACAGTAATGCCGCTAACAAAATTCAATTAAAATACATATAATTATTTAATATAAAATTGTTTTTAAGAGTATAAATGGAAAAAAGTAATTATTCACCGGTAAAATTGTTTTTAAAATATTTTGATGCACTACAGATGACGATTTCAAATCTTTTTTCTACCAAAGTCTATCGCAATTTGCGCAAGAATGACCAAAAGTATTATTTAGAAAATATCTAAAAAAATAAAAATCTGCTTGTGCGTGTTGATCATAGTTCGTATATTTCGCCACAACTTCAT
>NW_019379538.1:825867-837842 GCF_000648655.2 Copidosoma floridanum
ATGAAAATTAATACAAATTGAAATATTATTATGTTAAAAAATTAATTTTGAATTCGTAGCAAATACAAAAGATTTGTTTGTTGTTAACTTTAAGTAAGAAATATAAAAACGTGTAATACCTTTGAAGATCATAATTCTGTGAAGATAATGCAGCGTCAAGTTGAGACATTTGTTTTTGTAATTTAAGTTTTTTCTATATCTTTGACAATATTGAGCATTTGTAACTTTACTAAAAAAAGTAAAAAGTACATTGTCGAAAAATACTTTAAAAGTTTATGTACAAAATTAAAACTTACTGGTTACATTTCTCATCAGAACATCATTTTCATAAATTTGACAATTGTAATGTAGGCTTACGCAATTGTGAAATCAGTATGTCTGTATGCGTTTCCTTCAATTCATCTAAAAAAGGATATATACTTAGTTTTCCTTTGAAATAATTGCCTCTTGTTTTATCCTCATTATCACAAAATTTCTTTGATTTTACTTGAAATATACATTGTTCTCTAAATTTCCTTACTCTTTCTGTTAAATTACATAATGGGGTAATATTATTGTTACATATTACTGCTCTTTGTTGCTGATGATTTTATTGCTGACTTTGCTGTTGATTTTGTTGCCGATTTTCGTTTTCTTGAAATGTTCCTGTATATCTTTGATGTAGCCTCAACACTTCATACCAAGAGTCAGAATTTGATTTGTTTTGAATTGATGTTTTGGAATAAAAAAATGGACTCGTGTCTTCTCTTATGCTAGGATTAATTTGAGGAACACTAAAATTCTTGTTTGGGGTGGCAAAATATGGACTCGTTTGTAATGTGGCATACTTGTGTACTTTGAGAGGATAAACACTTTGTTTTATATTATGAGGAGATTTAGTCAATTGTTTTTTCGTCAATTCCTTTCACTATTTCAATTTTGATTTCGAAGGACTTGAAACCATTTCAACTAAATTTAAAGAACAAACAGATTATTAAACTATTGATGTAGTTATTGCTTACACGTGCATACTAAACATTAAAACACACTTTTGCATCTGTTACGTTCAAGCAAAAAATGCTTGACGAACGCGGGGATCTTAATATCGATTGTTCGGGAATTACTGAGGATCAATAAGCTGTTGAGTGGTAGTAGTTTAAATAGCGTTTATTTAATAGCGTATGTATTTACAATAGCGGTTAGCGGAGCTCAGAGCGCAATTGATGTTGGCTCTTTGCTTGTTGAGACGTATCTGATTTACTACAATAATAGCGGAGAGAATAACTAAAGTTAACTATACAAATATACACTGTAGTCGTCATATGAGTCAGAGTAGAAAAAGAGATAAGATAAGAAAATATAATTTCTGAAATTAAAGTATGTATAAATGTAAAGTGAAAGTTATAAAATTGATAAGTGTTACTTTTAGATGATAAAGCAAAGATAAAGCTATTACAATTCCAGGAAATATAACTATTGCATTTAACGTATTGTGCTAAATAAAATTAGAAAATGAAGAGAGAATTAAAAGTTCAGGATTGACGTGAACAGCATCTACGGAAAATCACTATCACAAAATATTAACACTCAAGTCATTGACACGTTGCAACACGATGAAAATTAACCTCAAAATGAAATACACGTGCTTTCTACGTAGCACTCAAAATCGCTTCTCGTTACAAAGACAACTATCAGATGGGGAAGGAATGTCTTAAGAAGCCTGTTGCGGCCGTAGTTCACAATTGATGACAGCCGGGTTTTATTTTTATTTTTTTTTTATAAGTATGACAGCTTGCTGCAAGCAAAAATTTGAAATACAAAATTGAGATAAGATTGACGGGAATTTATAAACTTGCAGTACGGTTGAACAAGGGCAAATACATTGAGAATGTATCCGATACCGTGCCAAAAAGTGTCACGCAAGGGCTATAACCACTTAAAATACCCAGAAGGCGTAATTACGTACCTACGTAAATGTGACTACGAAGATGTTGTGCGTACGTTCGGTCTGTTGATTGGCGGAGCTAAAGAGTAGCTCAAACCCCCTTTTAATTATTTTAAAGAGGTGTACGTCTTCGGGAAGCGTGCTATTGGAAGACAAAGAGCTGTACCATCACAGTATGTATCAGCTATTTGGAATGTATGAAGACATGAAGCAGCTTCTGCTAACACCCACAAAACCAACAATCTAAGCGAAGACTGGCACAATCGCTTCCAGCTTGTTGCCAATAAACATTACCCTGATCTATACTCAGTTTTAACAAAAAAATATTTATTCTGGAAAAAAGTCATTCCAGAAAAAAAATTTCAAGATTTTTTCCATTCTGAACAAAGGTCATTCCGGAAAATTTATTTCAGAAAATGTACGGGAACCGGTATGGTTTACTTATTCTTTAAGTAACTTCATGTGGTCCCTGATTTACTAGGTAGTTACTGGAAACACTAAATAAACATGCCCATTGGGGTACCAAAACATCATATGAATATCTGTATTATTCTATTTGTGAATGTGCCTTACATGGTACTGAGTTAACTGGATGAGTGGAATGAAATCACGTACACACCACTTGAAAATTTGCAGTACTTGCCAGGTTATTCGCTATGCGCCTATGTCAGATGACGCCGTTGAGTGAGAGAAATTGTCCCTCGCTGAGATCGCCAGAATGCACGGAGCCTTATAGAAAATTTTTTTAATGAATTAAGAAAAAGGTTATGAAGAGTGAATTGACCAAATAAATCAGTGATTCGAGTGTATATTATGTAAGTGTACAGTAATAAATTTTGTTTGGTGTTGTCATGTGTACTACAAGATTGGAAAAAATAAAAACATGGATTGCGACTGTGACAACATAACATACATAAGTGCATATACATGCTTGCTCTTTTGTGGAGCTTGAGAAACACAAGTACTGCTTACATTTATCAATTTCTCACAATACAGTGTTCAATAAATCTAAATACACTAATGACAGTTTAAGTTACCTTTAACACATTTATATTACGTTTCCGTGGATTACTTGTATTTTTTAAGCTTTACTCAAGTGTAAGCATGCATATGCACTCATATATGCTGTGTTATCACAGTCACAATCCATGTTTTCATTTTTTTTCAATGTTGTAGTACACATGGTAATACCAAACAAAATTTATTACTGTACACTTACATAATATACACTCGAATCACTGATTTATTTGGTCAATCCACTCTTCATAACCTTTACCTTAATTCATTAAAAAAAAACTTCTATAAGGCTCGGTGCATTCAGGCGATCTTAGTAAGCGACAATTTCTCTCACTTAACGGCACTGCCTGACATAGGCGTATGGCGACTATGTTTGTTAACAGTGGCAGCAGGAACTACGAGTGACCAGTTACTGACCGTCATTAGGAGCGGCAGATCCAAATGTTTTTTATACGAAAACGAAACCTAACAAGTACAGCTTCATTCGTTGCTTTCTTCTGACAATTATTATACAACATGTAACGTTGTACCCGGCCAGTTTAGCACAAGCACACCACTAACCCGAGTACAATGCTACGGGTACAACTGTGCGACTTCAGCCTCTTTGATGCGACCGTCGTACCCTGACGCCGCAACCCAAAGTGCCCCGCAGCAATTATTAGAAAAACTTACTAGCTGATCAAGCAGCTAACACTTGGCGAGCCACTAAATTCTCGCCAACGAGACACTACTAATTTTCTCCGAAGCCACTACTCGCGACCCGGAGTCACTACCAGCTATGCTCGAGGAGGGCACAAAGTGCACCTCGCGACCCGAGTTTCCTCTAACCATGCATTGCGTATAGCCACTAACATCCGGCCCCAGGAAGCCACTACCTTGGAGTGAGGTACACGAAAACGCGTCGTATTCACTCTAACGTGTACCCTGAACCCACCACCGCTATTTCACATCAACAGATAGAACGTACTCACGGGCTTACTACTGACCTTCGCTACCAAGGGACTTCTGGTCCTGAATGTCGGCTCCGGCTTCAGTTCTCTTGTCAACTCCTGCAGCCACCCGATCGCACCCAGCCAGCCAAGATCCTCAAGCTTCTTTTTCAGTCACAAAACCCTTATAGGAAAACTCCGACAAATTGCAAGCCACACCGTAACTTTTGCTACTGCTCCGAATCTCTGGTCTTGTTTTTCCACGAATAAACAACGTAACAGAAGATAGCGAAAAATCGAACTGCTGGTTTCCAGCTACTTTTCCTTGCACGATACTTCGGAAAAATCCCTACTAACAATCCTTGATCGATCGCCTACCGTCGATCAAAGATTGCTGATTGGCTGTTTATGCACCAGCGCCCTCTTTTGTTTATTTTATTATCCCTTTACCCTTATTTGCATAATAGTTTAACCGGCAAATCGTACCGGCTTGGTCCTCGTGTTTCAGACCGTTCCACTCCCTCACGAGTAGAGGCTCTGTCACGAGCAACATACCCGCCACCAATCAACAAGCCACACCTCTCATGCCCGAATCATGTCAGCACCGCTCACCAAGCGGGCGCGCACGACCCATGGCCTGAGAGGCCCTGCCCGATCGTGTCGAGCACACTCACAGACACGCGCACATAGACTTGAGGATTTACCACAGTCATGCCTCTGCGCACGTGTGCTCGACTCTGCGACTCTCCTAACTGCAAAAAAACTGTTATTAATACGAATTTATTGACTTAAATAAAAAATTGTTAGCTGAAGGAAGGAGACCGTCGACAGTGGAAATTTTTTTTAACCATTCTTTTTACCTAATTTTAGTTTTCATTTTTCAATCAATCATAAAACGTCTTTATTAAAAATTTTTATCTTTAAACACTTATTCTGAATATTTTATTTTTTTTCAACTGCAATTAACTAATAATAATTATTACTGGTAATAAATTATGTATCTTTCANTACATAAACAAACAAAAATCACCCAGTAAAAAATAAAAAATTTTTTTTCGTTGTATTGATGAACTAAATTACGAAATAATCGTCTAATAATTTTTAATTATTTTTTTGTAATTCGATATGTTTAATCTTTATTATTGAATACTTTTTCAAAATTGAACTTATACTAACATGATGTTTATAAGCATTTGACGAATGCTCAATTGCAAGAATATTATTAAGAATGCTGTCGTAACAAACTTGATACAATTCCTTCAAAATTCAAACTTGAGACTTAGATTTTCTTATTATTATTAATTTTAATAATTTGAGTTTATAAGCCTAGATACGGACTTACATATATGTGATAGCTTACCGTGCTTCACAATACCATAATACAAACAAGTTTAATTTACTAGCTATACAATACATCAAGTTTACTACTTTAACGACTTTAATTTGTCTACATTACAATCAACCTTCGCCGCTTTTTTAGAATTACATCCACTTAGAAAATAAAACCACTTATAAAAAGCACGACATTTTTCATTAATTTTATAATCTCAAAAAACCTCGCGATCTCTCAACATCTAGTTGAAATTACAAAAAATACATAGTCTTTAGTCTCTTTTCAACCAGTACTTATTTGACTCTTCCAAATTCTCACATTCTGCTCTAGCAATATGACTTATACTACCACCTTTTACGTGTATCTTTCGATACTCCACCTCTATTAAAAACATTATATATTTATACTTTTCTTTATACTTAGAATCTTTGATTTTCGATTCGCCTATTTTCTGCTTAATGCCCATCGCTCTTTCGCATATCTTTCCGATCACATTCATTCTTTGATTTCTCTATATATCCATGATAATTCTGCTAAAACCTAAATAGTTAGAGAACTTTTTCCTTTCTTTGTTCAATACGTTATTACAGTTTTCATACATTTCTTTACAACATAACTTGATGAGCCTATCTTCCCCCTGGATAATAAATTTCTGTTTATAACGTAATGCTCTTTTACTTAGATCTATCCATAATTTTTTTATTCCTGTTTCCTCTATAATCAAATACGTCAGTGTACAGAAATCAAGTTTCAGAACCCACTTAGAATAATCGTACTGAACTGCTTCTAATTCTTTACTTGCCTCCCACTCGAATACTTTTGCTCCATGCGACATTATACTTTTAACTAAATAATTATATAGAAAACACCATATTTTAAAATCATTTTTGCGTAGTCTTTCTCTTAAATTCCACATCTGTTTCGCAGCTAGTGTACTTTTTTTTTTTTAATTCATAATGTGATATTTACTGTCTCCTATCTTATTAAACACAAAATCTAGACATTTAAATTTTTCACCCTTTCAATTTCCTTATTTCTCGATCTTCATTTTACTTTCCCTGCCTTTTTTTTGCTACTAATTACCAACATTTTCAACTTTTCACTGCTTACAGTTAATCCTCTCTGAGCGGTAAAAATGTTCAGTACATTAATCATGTCGACCACAGTTTCTCTATTTAGTGCGCATAAAACTATATCGTCAGCATACGCCAGTGATCATATCATGTAGTCTTGTGTACCCAAATTCCTCCTAAATTTTTCTTTTTGATCTACTCTTCTAGACCTGCTATGTACAAGCAGAATAGCACCCAACTCAACAGACAACCCTATCTCAAACCATTGGTGACCCAGAACTCCTTTGTAAGCCTGTCTTTACCCCCTACCCTCACTTTTGTTTCTACATAAATTTTTTTATTCTCTTTATTAGACACTTGCTTACTCCTTGCTTTTACATAACCTCTCATAACATATTTCTGTCTACAAAATATTAACTAAAAGCTGCCTTAAAATCTATAAACAGTGTATATAATTTCTTGCGATTACTTTTTTCTTTTTGTACCAAATAATTTAACATACAAATATTGTCGATTGTAGATCTACCTTAACGGAATCCCACTTGTCCCTCTGGTAATAATTCCTTCTCATTCAACTCTGACTCTAGCCTCCCTTTAATTATCTCTGTATTAATTTTATATGCCATTGGTAACAACGATACCCCCTATAATTTTTTGGGTCATCTTTATTTCCTTTTTCAAACAAAGAGACAACAGCCACAGTCTTTTAGTCTTCGGGTATTTCCTCACCCTTCCACTTTTTATTTATAATCTTAACTGTTTTCAAAATGTACTCCCTGAATAGATCCATGTTTCCCTCGAGATCTCGTCCACTCCTGCTACTGTTTTCTTTTTTAGTTTATTGATAACTATGTTAATCTTTCTATCCATAGGCTCTTCTTCACTACCACTCTGATTCTAACCAAAGTGTCTGCTTCGTTGTTCTTATAATTCTGCTATTTAATTCTACACATCTCATTTCATTTCGTTCCCAAGTCTAAATACTTAATCTTATTATTTTTTCCTCTTTTTGACCAGGCCTTTTTAACAATCGATTTTTTCACTGCACGTCCCCTATAACTTTAGGCTTATAAAATGTTTGGATATTTTGTCCTAAAATTTTATGTATCGAATGTACGTCCTTATATGGAGTAATCAAATGTCCACAATTTTTTCTATGAAATAGTTTAGAATGATTAGTTTCACTTGTAAGTAAAAATAAACACTGATCGAATCATATAATTTTCGATATAGGTCTTATTATAAAACTTGTTAAATATTCAACAACATTATAAATGTACTTTCTGTTTAGTTCATTGCTGTAAAAACCATAGATGGTTTAAAAAATGTATTCTTTTATCAGTCAAGTCCGTACTTAACGAGTTAATTGCAGAATCAGAAGTTTTAATTTCATTAGTCAACTTATCATTTTGTTTAGCAGTACAGGCATCATCTGTTTATGAGATATGCAAAATTTCGGTATCATTCAGGGTAATTTAATTACTATATTCCAATCCTTTAACATCTTTTAGAACTAACAGTTTTTTTTAAATGTTCACCAACTGATAACAAGTAGGGTTATCACTCTATTCACTTTTACTTCTTACTGCGTTAAAAAGTATATCTAGATGGTCTTGAGCCAATTTTTATGTCAACAAAAATCCTTTCCACTTTTCGAAATGATCTCTGTAAATATGTGGAACGATTTGTAATGAGAAAATAAGTCCAATAAATCCAGTTTTCTATAACGATTTAATGATTTGAGATTGCAGATTAGTAATATAACCTGTAATATTTTTAATTGTGATCTTAATAATATTTATATTAGACTGAAAAATTTCAACTTTTGATTCGTTACTTTGAAAAAAAAAAAAAAAAAAAAAAAAAAAAAAACAAGAATTCAGAATATCGAATGCCGTATTTATTGTTGCACAATATTTCGCTGTACCTTCTACTTGACTTCACTCAACCAAACATAGATCATCTTTTGAGAAATGTACCATAAAGTAACACAACACTAAAGCTTTGACTTAATGTTTGTGGAGTTGATTTAACATTTATTTTATATTCTAAATGTAGCTGTTTTATTTTGTTCGCTGTAAGAAGCAATATTCTTTTGAAAATGTGCTCAAAATTCCATGAAGAACCAACAAACAATATTACCATTAAAATTAGTCATATTTTGAGCAGTGAAGAAGTTACTAATCAATTTCATCATCTAGCACCCGTCATACATAATATAAATTTTTATTTGTAATAGGACGTAAAAAAAATTTTCTAACACTGGTTCAGTGTATAAATTTTTAGCCTGAGTTATTTCAACGAACTAGATCGGCTTTTTCTTTTGCATTCGCAGTATTCATGAAATAATACGAAATTGAAATTTTCCACTTTCCATTTATACAAACAAGAAAAAAAACCAATACGTATGTTGCTTCGGGTATACCTGGTACCATCAGGTTTATTAGCCTATGATAGGCAGGATTAGACATTAGAGTAAAACACTTTAAATAAAATAAGTGAAATATAGTGTCATTCACCAATTATAATTATTCCTAAACTTTGTGAACAAACATCATTCTGTTGACATACGTTAATCTCAATATAGCAACTTCAATCTTACGTGTAAAGAAATTTTAAAATAAAAAAACAATTGAAAGAAAAAGATAATATTTTATTTCATTGGTTTTAGTAGTAACTGTTGTAATGATTTATAAAAAATTGATAAATAACTAATCGCTTAATTAAGTCAGCTACAGAAATATCTTACTTGAAAAACAAAAAAAAAAAAAAAAATTTAACATTAAAAATCTCATCTTTACATGATTGTTAGTTAGTAAAAATATCTCTAGTACAATCTTCACTACTTGCATGTTGCATATCACTCACTTTTCCAGATTATAGTTTTTGTTGTTTCATTTGTTGAAATACAGTTATCAACGACTGTGAAATCTTTTTCAAACGATGTACCTACATTTTATTATTTTTTTTGTCGCAAAATGATCAGTTCTTTTTTGTCTTTTTTCATTAATTATTTCATCAAGTTTATATTCTCTTCGAAATAAACTAGAGTATCTAAATTTATGCTAGCAAATGATTTTTTTAAATAAAATCTTTGGTGAAATGTACCAATTAAGTAACATCATGAACGTTATTTTTGATCAAGTACAAATCTTTCATTCATATTTCACATAAAAAAATGAATAAGTACAGCTAATAGAGTAAAAAAATTAAATAAAATTACGATACCTGCTATTTTGTACTGTTTCTCTTAATTTTTCTTTGTTCCCAGCGCCATCTGACAAGTAAACCTACCCAAGTTCACACACGCCAAAGTCACAAGAGTCACACACCGATTTCGATAAAACTTTGCATAGTGGCAGAGAATCAAAAAATAAATGATACGTGTATTTTTATCTACGGAGAACGGTTCCTAGGGGGTGTGATTTACCCTTCAAACACATTTTCTGTAATATTTTTCAAAAAAAAAACATGAAAACTGTTCCCAACAAGAAGCACTTATAATTCAAAAAAAAATTTACAGTCAGGGTTGCATTTCCTATATTTTAATGATTTAAACTATTGTTTTTAAGTAAGCTTCTTTTTCTAAAAACTCTAAAATTCGTTAAAAATTAACCAAAACAATGTTTTTGCATGTTACACAACATGTACAGTTAAGCAATATTTGTATTTTTCTTGAAACGACTTCATTGAGGGTAAACTACCACTTTTTAAAATAAATTACTTAAGTCGTTGAAGACAACAAGTCAAGCATAAAAATTGATGCACGGGGTTTTTTGGGTCGCTAGTTGCGTATTCGTTGTCAGATTTTTAAAATTAAAAATGATAAATCCTGTATGGTGGACCAAAGACTTATAACGTTGCACCATTTTCAGTAGCTAAAAATAGACCAGGTACACCAACAACAAATCCGTCTGTGGCACAAAGGCTGTGTTCACAGTGAGAAAATTTTTTGGCAGCCGAGAATACTGGTACCCTTGAACGCCGAATGACCCTCGCCCCATCTAGCATGATTTCATGTTTCAAGAAAATCCCTAGGACTCTAGGTTAGCTGAGCATATCTAGGATCAGTGATCATTTGCAGCCTTAACTATCCTTGACTTGCATCAGATTCTATCGTGAAAGCCGTTGAATCGGTATACCTTAGCTTTGCTCGGAGAACCACTGTTGAGTAGACAACGCACATTGTTAAACTTTCTAGACAATTTAGGATTTTTACTAGCTCGTCATAGAATACAGCACATACGATATCGATCACCCCTTGGACTACACACATTCAACCAAGCAGGGCATGCCAACGTAGCTCGTGTAAACCCCGAATATGGCACGCATATAACATGAAAGTCTTGGGCGATGCCTTACTTAACTTGCGTACGCACTTGTAAGCGACCCAATTCCTAGTTAGCATAGTATAGTCTGACGAAATTATACCTACGACTACGCCACCGTAACTTCCTTCAAGTTTAATCTTATAATTATGCATATTGAATTGAATAGTTTTTTATTGGCTTTGAACGCTAGATCAAGTGTGTTTTGGTGCCATCTAACGTGCCCCTGTGTACTATAGGCTATGCGTACCGAGACTACCTATCACATCTTATCGTCTTGATCTATGACCAGTGATTCCAGCCCCACCTAGCTATATTTGGTTTTTATGCACTTATGAGACATGCTGTGACTTACTGTGCTCGAGTGCAACCTTGTTTGTCCCTCGCAAAAAGATGCGAGTGTTAAGCAGAACCTAGTGACAGTGTCTTCCACCGTAAGACCTTACGTGCTCTGGCACCAGCCAGACAACTATTGGGTGTCTCTTACACCCCCGCGAATGCGTCCGATGAATACTACTAGTGCACACAAACGGTTATGAGGGTATGCAACCGTAGGCAAACACGTCCGAGGAATACTAGTGTACACGAGCGTGTCCAAGGAATACTAGCGTATGCAAGAATACGTGAACACAGCTGAGGAATACCAGCATATGCAAGTGGATGCGAACACATACAAGGAATACTAGCTCACTCGAGCGCATCCGAGGAATACTATATTTTATACGAGCACGTCTCAGAAATACGAACTTATACGAGTAAATCCAAAGAATACTAGCTTATACGAGTACTTCCCAGAAATACTAGCGTACACGAGCACATCTGAGGAACACTTAAATATGCGAGCGTACGCTAACGCATCCGAGAAATACTAGCGTACACAAGCCTGCCCGAATGTACTCTAGCGTATCTGAGGGCGCGCTAGTACAACTGAGAGAGCGCTAGCACCACTGGCATATCCGAGCGAGCGCTGGCGCATCCGAGGAATCCGAGGTCGCGCTAGCACAATCGAGCGGGCGCTGGCGTACACCACATATTTTAAATATTATAAATTTTATTTTTTTTTGTTTTACTCAATTATAACAAAAAAAAAAAAATTTGTATTTTAACGGATTTGAACCCCCGTCCTTTCACACACTAGTCACAGACCTTATCCACTGTGCTAAGTGCGATCTATGCAAGAGGAATTCGATTAGTATATCTTATCTCAAGGATTAAAACTTATTTTTTATGTTCATTATCACTTACTGTAAATCAATTTATTTAATTTGACAAAAAATTAAATGAATAAATAATTCGTTTAATAAAAGAATTTTTTTAGTTGAATGTTTTTTTCGAAAACTCAGAAATCAGTGTACTATAGCACAACTGCTC
>NW_019379538.1:843863-856265 GCF_000648655.2 Copidosoma floridanum
CAGCACTCGCTCGATTGTGCTAGCACGCCCTCGGAATCCTCGGATGCACCAGCGCTCGCTCGATTATGCTAGAACGACCACGGATTCCTCGGATGCGCCAGTACTCGCTCGATTGTGCTCGCGCGCCCTCGGAATCTTCGAATGCGCCAGCACTCGCTCGATTGTGCTAGCACGCCCTCGGAATCCTCGGATGCACCAGCGCTCGCTCGATTATGCTAGAACGACCACGGATTCCTCGGATGCGCCAGTACTCGCTCGATTGTGCTCGCGCGCCCTCGGAATCTTCGAATGCGCCAGCACTCGCTCGATTGTGCTAGCACGCCCTCGGAATCCTCGGATGCACCAGCGCTCGCTCGATTATGCTAGAACGACCACGGATTCCTCGGATGCGCCAGTACTCGCTCGATTGTGCTCGCGCGCCCTCGGAATCTTCGAATGCGCCAGCACTCGCTCGATTGTGCTAGCACGCCCTCGGAATCCTCGGATGCACCAACGCACGCTCAGATATGCCAGTGGTGCCAGCGCTCTCTCAATTGTGCTAGCGCGCCCTCAGATACGCTAGAGTACATTCGGGCAAGCTTGTGTACACTAGTATTTCTCGGATGCGTTAGCGTACGCTCGCATATTTTAGTGTTCCTCAGATGTGCTCGTGTACGCTGGTATTTCTGGGAAGTACTCATATAAGCTAGTATTCTTTGGATTTACTCGTATAAGTTCGTATTTCTGAGACGTGCTCGTATAAAATATAGTATTCCTCGGATGCGCTCGTGTGAGCTAGTTTTCCTTGTATGTGTTCGCATCCACTTGCATATGCTGGTATTCCTCAGCTGTGTTCACGTATTCTTGCATACGCTAGTATTCCTCGGACACGCTCGTGTACACTAGTATTCCTCGGACGTGTTTGCCTACGCTTGCATACCCTCATAACCGTTTGTGTGCACTAGTAGTATTCATCGGACGCATTCGCGGGGGTGTAAGAGACACCCAATAGTTGTCTAGCTGGTGCCAGAGCACGTAAGGTCTTACGGTGGAAGACACTGTCACTAGGTTCTGCCTAACACTCGCATCTTTTTGCGAGGGACAAACAAGGTTGCACTCGAGCACAGTAAGTCACAGCATGTCTGATAAGTGCATAAATACCAAATATAGCTAGGTGGGGCTGGAATCACTGGTCATAGATCAAGACGATAAGGTGTGATAGGTAGTCTCGGTACGCATAGCCTATAGTACACAGGGGCACGTTAGATGGCACCAAAACACACTTGATCTAGCGTTCAAAGCCAATAAAAAACTATTCAATTCAATATGCATAATTATAAGATTAAACTTGAAGGAAGTTACGGTGGCGTAGTCGTAGGTATAATTTCGTCAGACTATACTATGCTAACTAGGAATTGGGTCGCTTACAAGTGCGTACGCAAGTTAAGTAAGGCATCGCCCAAGACTTTCATGTTCTATGCGTGCCATATTCGGGGTTTACACGAGCTACGTTGGCATGCCCTGCTTGGTTGAATGTGTGTAGTCCAAGGGGTGATCGATATCATATGTGCTGTTTTCCTTGACGAGCTAGTAAAAATCCTAAATTGTCTAGAAAGTTTAACAATGTGCGTTGTCTACTCGTCAGTGGTTCGCCGAGCAAAGCTAAGGTATACCGATTCAACGGCTTTCACGATAGAATCTGATGCAAGTCAAGGATAGTTGAGGCTGCAAATAATCACTGATCCTAGATATGCTCAGCTAACCTAGAGTCCTAGGGATTTTCTTGAAACACGAAATCATGCTAGATGGGGCGAGGGTCATTCGGCGTTCAAGGGTACCAGTATTCTCGGCTGCCAAAAAATTTTCTCACTGTGAACGCAGCCAAATAATGAAAGGCTTAACCAAAGGATACTTTTTGTGTCCTAAATACGACTTCTCTCGGTACTCATTGTTCTTACTTTTTTGATGACGTAAGTAAGTTTCATCGCAAATCAAAACAAGCACATCTATGAAATTGAAAAGTGTCTTTGCCAAAATAGAGGTATGATCATAGGTAAGATCTCTTGTTATACACTTGATTCTAAAGTATTCTAGCAAAACGTCTATTTCAAAACAATGTATCACTGATTCATAAAAATCTGACGCTTTAATTTCATTTTCTATTCCAAAAACGGAGGAGATAAAATTTATACATGATCAAATCCTTAACTTTAATAGACATATAACAAGAGCTTGGGTGAAACTTTCAAAATGTGAAGAACTCATTGATATTATTAATTTCAAGTTTTGTAATTGATCATTGGACAAACATGTAAAAGATAATGATTATTTTTCACTGAGTTTTAACGATTCTATTCTATCTAGACATGTTTTTTTTGAAGCAGAGTAAAATAAATTATAATTTGTTTAAAAATAGACAAATGTCATTAGTAGTCAAGAAAACTTGTATTACTAAACAGCTGCAGATAGTTTTAGATTATCTTTTAAAGTCCGTTTATTTATCAAATGCTCTTTACAAACTCTATTACCTTTAGAGATGAAAATTTTCACTTAACACTGTAGGCTTGCATCTAAGTGGTACTATACTCAAATAATTCGTATTTCTATACAAACAACACACTCTATGGGAAGCAAAGATTCATTTGAAGGGCAGTTCAACAGTAGGCTCCTTTTCCTTAGGTTCCTTTGAAACTACTTTAAAAACACTCCCTGAACTCTGAGAGCCATATGATTCTGAGCTTGATTGATAACTCGTACTCTGACTTTTATGAACAACTGTCGAGTTTCTTGTACCAAAAAATCAGTCTTTTGCACTTGTCACAGAGTTCTGATCCGATAGTAACAATATTTGTATTCAACTATTTACAAAAAGTTTCAACTTTAGTCTCTGAGTTGATAATCTTAATTTAACCAGCTGTTTTGGTGAGATTTTTTTTTAAACAGTTGCAACATTGGTCAGGAAAACTGTAGTTACCCATTTAATTTACAAAACCTGAAATAATAAATACCCAAGATACACTAATATTTTATGAATAATATTTCAAAGAAACTAGTGTTTTTTCAAAGAAAAAGGTAAAAGTGTAGTTAAGTATGATTTGCACTGCACTTTTCAATATAGTTGCCCATATTAATATTCTAATGTTATTAAACACTTCTTAATTTTTTCAGATTTTCAGGAGTATTGTGTAATTTGTTGCTCACTTCTTTTCAAGATAGAATCTCACTAGAAGGAATCTTCAGATAAAAATATTTTATATTTCTGATGAGAAAGTGTTTGGAAACTTCACAAGTTCGAATTATTTGAATGAAAGATAACTTTATATGGGTTTCACATAATATATTCACAAAACTTGCTTTTACAGAGATATATATTTGAACAAATGAACTATTTTAGAAAGTTACATTTTATTACTTTCGATCACAGGTTATTTAAAGATAAAATGTGTGTTATGGTATTAAATAACTAATTTATTTCTGTGTTTGAATAAATGAAAAAGAGGTTATGCTATTGTTATTTTAAAAAAATCAATCATACATTAAATGAAAATAATTGCCCTAGCTGGCTCTTTACTTAAAATCAAGTAAGTAGTTGTGCAAAAACCAGTTGGTTAGAGCTTAAGGACGTTCGGTAGAGATATAACCCTGTGATGAATCTTTTTAAAATTTCAACCATACGTTCTTATTGTTGTAACAATGAAGCTGTTAAAATTTCAAGAGGTTCGTCTGTTTCGTTTCTGAGGTATTGAATTTCAAAGTTCAGTCATTTTAACACGGTCGCTTATGGAAAACTTACAAAAACTCAGTTTTAAAAAAATTGGCGCGATGAATGTCTCCAATTTTTTTATATGCCACAGATAATGTTATTAACTATATGTACACAAAGTTTCGCGACGATCGTCTAATAAGTTTATGAATAAAAAAATTAAATGATAGTTCGACAAAAACGCAACGGCAACGTCGCAAGAAGCGCGAAATTCGAAATTTTCCAGGACGTAAATCAGTAAATATTTGAATATTATGGTAGATATTTATGTATTTCTGTCTAAAAAATAAGCTTATCTATGTGTGTGAGTGAATGTAGATAGGTTCCACCAGTACCCGTACCAAAACAATGTATTATAATAGCACATTTATTTTTCTTAATAAAACTTTTAATTTGTAATTTTTATACAATACAATTTTTTTACACAAGATAACAAAATCACATACTTTTAGTAATCGCAGACTAGAGCCTGACCTAATTATTTAACATATCACTTTTAATGAGACTTTTCAAGTCACATAAAAATTTCAGAATTTTATTTACGTTAGCTACGAATATAATTGTATAAACATATGTCTGTCACAAGTCTTTTTAATTATTTACTCATTTTTTGTCACATTGTTATAATGAATAAAAATCAAATGCTCACATCTTTAGCACAAATACATTACAAATCTACACATACGCTGCCGTAACCGACGCAGCAGACACCAGACAGTGCAGAGATTTGTGAAGTTGGCGCTCGTAAATATTAAATATTAATATTTTGCACCCATTTAGGGCTTAAATGATTCCTCCTTATGTGCAGATTTATTCTCTACTTAAATTTTTATTTGCGGATCAACAGTTTGCGAGATATTTGCAAAATAAAAAGTCGAAAATGGGCGCGGCGCTGAAGTATAAAAAACCTTGTTTTAAGTGCTAAATTGGGTTAAAATCCAATTCTACCTGTACGATTCGATTCCTCCTCGTATGCGGATTACGGAGGTATATAAATTAATGTAATTAAATGTCACAAAGTTTGTGAATAACGAATTTAATTGTTGAGTGGGAGAATCTAGTAACTTTTGGTCCAGTGCTCTGTTCCTGTTGTTCGGTACATGTCGTTTCCTCCGTACAGCGGGTTCAACAAAATATTTATCAGAATAGAAAACTTTAGTAGGTATTAATCTATTAATTATTTATTATAAATTATTCAGCCTTTGGGTCAATACACACACACACACACACACATTTTTCGATGAATATGCAATCTAGAGTAAATCCATTTAATAAACATATTTTAAATTTAAGTACTTGTAAATTTATTACTGGGGCTGTGTTTGCATAGGCTCCGTTTGTAGTCTGTTAAGGTCACGTGATCATTTATGATAAGTCCGAGTGAGACGGTCACATAATGCTGTCTCCCTCGCACTTATGATTAATGATCACGTGACCTTAACAGACTTAATAACAAACAGAGCCTCAGGCGAACACAGCCTGTGTCACTTTTATCCGTTACCACGGGTCGGTAACTTGATCTTTAATTCGCCTGATTGATCATTTACGCGCGAAATTTGAATGCTTGAGCTGTTTTCTAAAACTTGTCCAAACAAAATTATTACTTGTGTGCTTAGCTGTGGCTTGTCTTGTAATGATTATAGCTGTACTGCTCCTTTTTAGTTGTGTTGTTATTTGTTTCTTGAATAACAACAAATATTGAAATTTCGCGCGTAATGAATAAATATCAGTCCACAGTGTTTGCCACAATAGATTCCAGATATTAGATTCTTAAGATGAAAAATCTGTACCTATTGACAAATAAATTTTTCCTTGAGTTTGAAGTATGTAATGTATGTGTGTGTGTGTGTGTGTGTGTGTATTGACCCAAAAGCTAAATAACTTATAACCAATAGTTAATAGATTAATACCTACTAAAGTTTTCTATTCTGATAAATATTTTGTAGAATCCGCTGTACGGAGGAAACGACATGTACCGAACAACAGGAACAGAGCACTGGACCAAAAGTCACTAGACAAAAGTTACTAGATTCTCTCACTCAATAATTAAATTCATTATTTACAAACTTTGTGACATTTAATTACATTAATTTATATACCTCCGTAATCCGCAAATGAGGAGGAATCGAATCGTACAGGTAGAATTGGATTTTAATCCAATTTTGCACTTAAAACAATGTTTTTTATACTTTAGCGTCCCGCCCATTTTCGACTTTTTATTTTGCAAATATCTCGCAAACTATCGATCCGCAAATAAAAATTCAAGTGGAGGATAAATCCGCAAGTAAGGAGGAACCGTTTAAGCCCTGAATGGGTGCAAAATATTGATATTTAATATTTACGGGCACCAACTTCACAAGTCTACAGTGCAGACACTACAGAGTGCACACCACCTGATGTATGTATGTATGTGTTTTCATGAACACTCATACATTGGAGACCTGTGCGGCGATGCCAAGTCTTCACTCATCGCTACTTTCTCCTTGCCCCGCACGTGGTTCCCACCCGCTATCACTACCGAACATCCTCAATATCTTTCTATCTAGTAGTCGAAAATAAAAAATATGATTATACGATGAGTTACTTATTTCAATACCATAAATTTTTATAGATTTTCCGTAGCGAACTGAAGAGCAGGAGAAACTTTTTTCAAAAAGAAAAAAAAAAACAAAAAAACACGTTCTTCACCATAGGAGCACCCTGGTACCGACTAGTGTGCTGAAAATTTAGCTGAAGATGTTTTTAAACATGTTTTTTTAAATGGTTTATTTGAAATAAAATTTCGGGAGGAGGAAATTTTTACCTTATCTTGCTATAGCCCTTAATACAATTTGCGATGTGTTGATACTGTTTATAATTTCATAAGCTACTAACGTATTCACAGCTTTATTCCCAGTAGCAAAATTATCATTTTTACACTCAGATTTATGCAGATTTTGATATTCTTTAGTGTTTTCTGCATTGACAGTTCTAGTAAAAATACATAATTAGATTAAAGGAATATTATTGAAAATTATTACTAACATAGTTGTAAAAATCTAACACTCTCTGTTGTTATTATCATTTATAAGTCTGCAGAAATCAACATTTTTTTACAACAGCAGAAAAGTGTAGGCCACAAACATGTAAACTTTTTGTGGAAGTCCACTTCTTTCAAAATTATTTGTGATAACATCACACTATTTCTTGCGAAAAACCTGATCTGATTGAAATCTGCAAGAAATAATTATGTATTTAAATTTGCGAGATATAAATCATCATCATAACCTACTATTATCACTTTTTTGTATGTATATTTGGGTACTTACTTATGAAAAGATAAATCTTAACGGTTAGGACCATCTCACTCTAAGCGGCTCTTTGATGTATAATTGTATACATATTACTAAATTAATTTGTCATCATAAAATAAATTTTTTTTATACAGCACATAGCCTAGTGTAATCTTTTCATGCTCTCTTAGGGCTCAGTTAGCGGCTTTTTAGTTACAAATGAGCGTTTAGTAAGAGAAAGAAGATGTCAATTTTTTATACCTTTCTCTCTCTCATCCTCGCTACACTTCGTAAACAGGTAGGCTTCCTCTAGGTCTGTATGCTCCATCGCAAGTACGCTGTTACTGTAACTGTCAATTTGTGAATACTAATTCGTTCAATAATCTCATTTAATTAATTTTTTTTTCTTTTAATAATGCTTCTTATAACTCTTGTTTTTTTTATGGTAATTTTAAATATGGAAGTTCATACAAACAAAAGGACAACCATGATTTCAGAATAAAAAAAGTGTTGTTAAAAAACACCGATGAGGCCCAAATACAGTGCAACATCTGGGATACAAATATAACTATTATTGAAAGGAAATTAAAACTTATTCTAGTTACATACTCTAATTTTCTTTAAATTTTAGATAAAAATGAATCATAATATAATTAAATACAGAAATATGGAATTTTACTATTATTAACAGAATTCGACTCATTACGCATTAGCTATCAAATCAAACAGTAACACAAAAAGTAACATTAATTTCATAGTTTTATTCTAAAACAGCTGGTATAAGACAATTTAACTGGAAAAACTCAAAAATGAGTACTTAAAAGATACATCCAAAAAACAAGCTTAGGTACGTATTGTAAACGTTAAGACTAATAATCTATTATTTATTAGTAAGTACAGCATTTCTTATTTGAAAAATTTTTTTTATAAAAATCAGTGAGTACATTAACTGTAAATTTATTTGAAAAAATTCAATAAATAAAAAAGAATTGTTTAGATGGACAGCAGATAAAAAAAATAAATTCAAAGTATTAGTTTTCAAAAATGATGATAAAGCTACGAATTGAGAGATTGATATTTAAACTATATTTATATTCCACATATCCCCTCTACCCTCTACCCTCTACTCCTTAGCTCATATAATAAATAAATTCTAATTCTAATTCTAATACCCTCAAACCTTTGTCCATCCCTTCTCAGCCCGCCACAATGTAAGGTAAATTTCATTTAGTTTGTCCATGATTTAATTGAGTCAACATCTTTAAAGAACGCCTTCCAGCCCTTTTCATTTAGATAATACTAATTGCCTCCCTCATATTTTTCATGACCCTTAGCCCTCTTCAGCAAGTCTCATTTTCATAACAGCTATCCCCTTTCCTTTTTTTTTATAATACCTTTTTGGGCCTCCATAGCCGCCCTTTAATATACGTAAAAATATTTTACTTGGCCGTCATTTAAATCAGTAAAATTCATATTTTAACTCTCACCTTTAAAGACTCTGACACCTACTAAGCTCCGCTTGAGCCACCTTAGTATAAGGTAAAATTATTACAGTTGTAATATTATTTTGTTTTCTTAAACATACTTAAAAATGTTAGTGAGAACAGAAGAAATATATACACAACAATAAATGAATATCAGAGTCAAGATTCTCAATTAAGAGAGCAATTATAAAAAACGTAATTTTTAAGAAATGGCTAACATTAATATAAATCAGAAAAATATTAACAAATGTGAAGACATTAAATTTTTTAGTAAGACATTAACTCTTATGCGATCGAAGTTATCGTAATTCTAACCCGTTATACTTAGCTGTATTTATAGACCTTTATTTTCCTTTATGTACTACGTATATACAGCATATTACTATGTATGAACATTCTATAAACATTGTTCTCATTTGTTATCAGTTTGTAAATTATGTCCCATCAATATTTTTGTACATAATTATAGGGCCACGATAGCACAATAGTTTAGGCCACGGTTCTTGTCGCTCGGGGGGCTTGGAAACGAATGCTCACAAGTTAAAGACCCGGCCTTAACTGACTTGACTCGCACCTCTGAAAATCTACTTTCTAGTGTGCGTATTCCAACTGTGGTTCAATGGTTCGGACGCCATGTAAAATAAGGTCAGCTTTGCTATGTAAGTGATTGATGTCGCAACTAAAATCTGAGATGTTTTTTTACTATACCAAAGTCGATAGCAAATATGTGCACAGTAACATAGCATTGCAGAACCTACGGGGCTCAGTTCTTAAAAATGGTTGTAAAATATGGAAAAAATAAATATGTATACAGTAGGAGCTTGACTGCTAAAGACCACACATAATATGCAACTGGCTTGTATGTTTGAATATAGTAAGTTTTTTCATCACGTATTATGTTGATTGTGTTTACGCCTTATTCCAATTTTTGTAACGTGTAATATTGAATGTGCATTTGTGTTATTTCAAGTTTGCCTGATGTAGTCCATGAAACATGGATAATACGTAGCAATCAATATGTATATGTGTTTATTATTTTATATCTATATATTTTTTTGTGCTTACTAGAATCCTTTAATCGTTCCTACATACACGAAATAATTTCTTCTTTTTTTTGGTAGAGGAAATCGTTTTTTTCAGTACTTTAAGAAATAACTTCATAGTTATAGTTTATTTGAAAGATTGTGATTTTTTCATTATTTTTCATTCAGAACAATAATTTTTAATACCAATAATTTTAATCATTGTTAAAGCGAATATCAACATTAAATTCTAAAAAATAAGAATAAAACCAACGAAATAGTTATTATAAAGTTTTCTAATCATTATGCTCAAATGAGGAATGTACGGTAAACGCTTTATCTAGAGAGCATTAGGGCCCACCAGCCCAGATTTATGAATGTATTAGTGTATCTGTGTAAGTGTCTCGTACTATTTACACTATTCGTTGGTAACGTGGGCCATCGCATTCATTAACAGTGCTACCATTCACACAGTAAATTAGGACTGGATGGCCCTAGCAACCTCTGGATTGAGCTATCACAGAACATTCCTAATTACTTCTTTTCAAAACGGAAAGTATTTAATAAAAATTCCCAACTTAAGGTGGCTCCAGCGCCTAGTGCCGTATCAAAATGGGGAGACTAAAATTTAATCATTATTTTCTTTAAAATATGATATAAAATTATCGTAGAGACTGTTGTAAGCCATATTCTACATTTTATCTGTTACTTTAGTGAGTTAATATAAAAAAACAAAAAAGTTTTATGGTGCCCTAATTGATGAACTGTTACGGTACGCTCCTAAGTTCAAGAGTAGTTATACCTATATATATGTACTCTGCAGAATGCAGACAGCTGAGAGCTGACTTGCACTCGCAACTGTATACTTAGTCTCCGATTATTTAAAGATTTTGTTCGATAACAAGACACTTTTCTCATGTCATCGAAAACTGCGTAATAATATATACAAGATAGTATGTTTTTTACGCCTTATGGGTTATTTATATAAGTGCAGCAGTAGATTGTATATCGCGTAAGCTTGCATTTCCTATCTAACCCGTCTTAAAACTACGATTTTGTAAGCATGATTCCTTACAATTTTTATCGTCAACCTTAATTTTTTTTTATACGAATAGAAAGATGGAATTCAAAGAATATAATTCAATTTTATTAACCTCGGTTGGTTAATTTATAATTTTAACATTGAGGCCACTGGAGCCACCTTAAACCATCAATTTGTTTTTTTTTTTAACTTTTGCATAAACAGATTACCTAAAGTCTTATCATATTTTCCAAGCTTTTTCGTGGAATCATAAAAGCCTCATTCCATATAATTAAACCAACTACTTCTCACTTTTTTATTCTAATTTTTTTTAAACAATTGTACTACTCGTTACATCTAAGGCTTAACAAAAAGTTCTATAGTTCTTTAACTTTTCAAAAGTTTTAAAGAATACATTGCCACTCCAAGCCATGGATACATTTTTTTCGTTAAAAATAAAAAAAATATATAAATTCAGGCTTTCTATAAAAATACTTCCACCTGATCATCCAGACCCGTCTATGATTAAAGTTTTGTTATTTTTTTCACAAATGATTCTGAAAATGTTTTCTTGGCTGATGTTTTAAAAATAAACAATACATAAAAAATCTATGCATAAAGAGTCATTCTTATAGCGTTTTTATGTTGCTATAAGGCATGCGTTTTCGGCATTCATACGTCAAATAAGTGAAAAACTTATCTTTTAATTTAACAATTTTATTTATACAAAAAAGTTGATGACTTTCGTTATTAGCATCTGAAATTTTTTATAAAATAACTCTATAATTTTTCCAAATTCAAACCAACAAAAAAATTGTTTAAGCTAAAAAAAGCATTATGGCACTAGCCTCTTCGAAAGTTTATCAAACCAAACAATCATTTCTTTGATAACTACCATGATATCATTTTCTTCAAAAGTTACATTGTTATGCATTTTCTAGTATTTGAATGATGTCGCTTTCTAGATATATTTTATATTTAAAACAAAAAAATACGTTTATTTTATACGTTTCCGTCACATAATTTTTTTGATTTTGTTTTAAGAAATTTAAAAAACAAAATACTAATTTGCATAGAAAACATGATTGATCTATTATTTGAAATGATGTACAGTAAAGACGATGCTTATTTATAAATTCCAAGCATTAAAGTGGAGTTTGTTTTGTCATTTTTTAAAAAATATTAAAACTGTAAAATTTGATTAAGGTATTGTAATTCAAATGCAATGTTATTTGATACACTTAATCGTTAAATGGTAGTTAATCATACCTTTTAATCATTATCTGGTAACAGGGGTCAGCACACGCAGAGTGTACGGGGGTAAAGCCCCACGATCATATGTATACTAGTGGAGCTTAGACCTTCTACGCGCACCGCATTCTAACTAGATAACGGTTGAGTATAAAATCATTGTATTTAAATTACAGAACATTAACTGTATCATAGAATTTTAGCAATTTCATGAAAAATGAGATAAACTCAAGTAAGACATTTATAACTTTCAAATTAACTAAAATTCATACTGTTAACAATGTCGAATAATATTGAACATTACAATTTATTTATTTTATACAAACTCACAATATTGCTCAAATCAAATAAAAATAGACCTTGCAAAGTTATTGAAATATGTCAATATTTAAAAAAATTGTATTTTCTACGACAAATTGAGAATTTTATGACTAAATCCATTAAAAAAAAAAAAAATGACAAAAAAAGTAAAAATTGTATTTCCCAACAACGATAAGGGTTAGTTTTTTTATTTATATTAAATAATCATTATATACGTAAATCAATTAATGTTTAACAGAAACATAAAAACACTATATTTCATAAAAAAAGTAACTAAAAAACATTTTTA
>NW_019379538.1:857011-892652 GCF_000648655.2 Copidosoma floridanum
AAAAAAAAAAAAAAAAAAAAAAAAAAAAAAAAAAAAAAAAAAAAAAAAAAAAAACAAATTGATAGTTCGAGGAGAAAGTTTTATCGAATACTTCCTATTTTAAAAGAAATCATCCGAGCATAGTCATCTAAGGAAGTACTAAATGACCATTTTGTTGGTTTTAATTTCGTATGTACAAAAATACACGAATCTTAGAATTATTATGACAAATTAAATATCATGTCAAAGGTCACGTGAGTCTTGATCGAGCGCTCGTATCGAACTCACGCCTTCTGCGCACGCCCGTTACGCATCACTCTTGCTCAGACTTCAATTCTCTCTACACGGCCCTTTTCAGGGCTACCGCTATTTCTCTTTCGGTAACTGAGACTTAGTCGCGCCTCGCGACTGTATTTACGCTAAACCTTATACCCGCGTACACGCCGCCCCCAGGAGTGGCCCGTATGGCTGGCCCTTCGCAAGGGCACAGCCTAACAAGCAACACAGTAGATAATACAAAATTCAAAGTCATTATAAATAATTCTTTCGACGTGCTGTTGGAAGAAACAGACTCCTCATCTTCCGAGATGTTCGCGCTTAATAATGCAAGTGATAGTGCTAATGCAGGTAACAATAGTGTACAGTTTCCCTCAATGTCCAAATTGATAGAAAGCCGGTCAATGGACTAGCAATCCCTCGAGCTAAACAGCCAAGACCCCCACGTCATCCGACGCAACTCCCAGCGGGAACTCAGCCCGCTCTCCCAGGACACAGCTGTGCCACCTGAAATTGCCAAGGAACTCGACGACCAGCAAAGACGGATCGATTACCTGGAAAAAATAGTGAGTTAGTACTCTGTTTAGCTGGAAAATTCTATCCAGCAACTTAACGCGTTAAAGCGCTCCAACGGGGAGGAAGACGCAACAGCACTTTCTGCAAAGTCCCCCATCACATCGAAAATTCCGCTTTTAAAAGACCCAGGCTTTGTTGAACCGTCACCTAAAAATTGTGATCCCTTAAATCTTCTGAATTCTTCCACTCTAAAAGCTCAGAAATTCCCCCGCTACCAAAAATGGTAAACAGCACCTTTTTAAAATCCCCAAATGTAGAGCCACCGTAGAAAAAACGGCGCATGCATGATCTCGACGAGGACAGTTCCGCTGCGAAGCAGTCGGAGTCGAAGTACACACCAATACATCTGCCTACATCAAAATCATCTCTCTCTACTTTTCTCTAAAGGATGATTCAAATCTTCAATGCAGAACCTCGATGTTTAACTCCAACATCCCTACGATCGTTGCTGGCGACTTGAACGCCAAGCACAAATCGTGGGGATGCTAACACGAAAATCTTAAAGGTCGTTTTCTCCTCAAACACTTGCATAACCTCAACAACAACATTGAGGTTCTGAGTGAGCTGACTCACTATCCTAGCTCACCCGACCAAGATCCAGACATCTTAGACATATTCCTGACGAAAAACTTGACCATCCCTACGGAACCACAAACATCCCCAGACCTCCCTTGCAACCACAACCCAGTCTACCGAGAGATCCCTAGATCCCTTCTCACCAAACCCGTTACCACCAGCCGCATAAACTGGGTCTACTTCGCGTATAACCTCGAATCCTCCCTATTTCAATGTCGTGTCATCAGGTCCTAAACGGAACTTGACATAGCAGTTGACGAATTTACGGACGAACTTAACAGGTGCACACAAGACGCCGCCACGAAAACTACAGCTCCCCAACACATACTCAAGCTCCCCCACGATCTTATGCGTCTCATCAAAGAGAAGAAAAGAGTTCAGAAACTCTGGAATAAGTAAAGAACCCTTGAACTTAAAACACACCTTAACTCCCTCGAAAGTCAAATACCAAGTCTTCGAATTTCAAAACAAGGAATTCAACACATTCATAGCCAAGGCAGAGTTCCTACCAAAAAATGCTTGGAAGGTCATCAAAAACTCCGTAACAAACGGCATTCCCTCCTCCCCCCTTCAACAAAGGAACAAACTCTACTCGCTAGATTCAGACAAAGCAGAGATCTTCGCAGACTCGCTGCAAAATTAATGCTCCCCTAACCTTAGCACTTAAGAACTTGTGCAGGAACACGCGAGAATCAACTTCACGGTGCAGCAACAGGTCTTTGACAATCCACATTTCGAACACTGCACATCCTTCAAAATCAGAGGCATCACTCACTCTTTAAAAACTCGGGAAGCCCCTGGCAGAGACGGTATTTTCCATAGCGTCCTGAAAATCCTCTCTCAAAAATTCATCAAGGCGATTTGCAACATCACCCACGCGGTGATGCACCTTCGTTATTTCCCGATTGCTTGAAAGAAAGCTACGATCATCTGCCTCCCGTAGCGAGAAATCCCTCAGCAACCCCTCGAGCCACATACCCATTTGCTTACTCTCGTCACCCAGTAAAATCATCAAAAGCGTCACTCTTACCCGTCTAAACAGGCACGCTACGGACATCCTTCCAGACGTGCAGTACGGCTTTAGAACCAGACATTCGGCTGTTCACTAGCTTCTGAGAGTTACCAAAGACCTCGCCGATAGCCTTATCCACAAAAACTTCACCGCAATAGCTTTCCTCGATGTACAGCAGGCCTTCAACAGAGTTTGGCACAAGGGCCTGCCGTACAAGCTTATTCAGTTAGGTTTCTGCACTACCATATCAGCACCATTAAATCTTACCTCTCGGACAGATTTATCCACGTTAAAGCAAGTGGCACTCTCTTCAACCCCCCTCCAATTACCTCTGGAGTCCCCCAAGGCTCCAAACTCTCACCACCTTTATTCAACATATTTTGCCATGACCTGCCCCAGCGCGATAACATCGACATGTACGCCTACGACGTGGCGGTAGCTGCACGTTAAAACACACTCTTGGTGCACCACTTTTCTAAACGAGCATATTGTCACTCTCCATAACTGGTATAGTCTCTGGAAACTGGTTGTAAATGAGGCAAAGACTATAGCCATGCTCGTCTCCTGAAAAAATCCAAGGAAGAAACTACAGAAGATAAAGGTCAACGGAGTAGAAATCGACTGAAGCTACTCCGCCAAGAATCTCGGCGTCACGCTAGACCGTCGACTCACGTACGTTTGGCACATCAACAGCACTCGCGACAAAGCATACGGAGCCTTCGTGCAACTAAAGCCCTTCTTTAACAACAAAGCAGTCTCCCCAAAGACCAAGTTGCGCTTCTTCAACGCCATCATCAAAAGCATCAACACCTACACGATACCAACTTTGGGCGCTGCAAAGGGAAACCGACTGCAGGGCATCCAGGGCCCTTTCATGAAGATACTGAGGTCGGTCCTGGGTATTCCGTGGTACATCAGGAATGCCCAGATTATCAAGGAGTTTAACATCGTCCCTCTAATTCAATCAGCCCCTGTTTTTGCGTCAAAAATTCACGCCTCCATTACGGACCACCCAAACTCCCCCATCACCGCACTCGCGAACCTTCAACCTGGGTGCTTCGACTTTATACGTCATTTATGCGCTCTTACATAAAATTAAATCCCCCTTGCTCCCATCGGATGCATCTTCATAATCTCGCCGAATAATCACGACTTCAATTCGCACGCTCCCTTCAGGAGCACCCATCTATCCGCCGTATCCTTTACGGCCTAAACCCTATACTACACTTACACAAATCACAAGTACGCTTCTAAATATACTACACACAGCAGATACACACATACAATAACACCAAATTAAATATTCTCAAGCTTTTTTCCAGCACAAGCCCAGATTCTAACTTCACCCAGATGCGTAAGTGCCCCTCTTCTCATCCCTTTGAGAGCGAGCTGGCTCCCGAAATTCTCCGTTATTTTCCTTCTTTTTTCTTCTCTTATGCCCTTTTGTCTTCTAGAGGAGTGGTCTTTATGGACCTGTTCCATGCGGGAAGGTTAGTTTTTAGTCGGTAGACTCACCGAGTGAATTCGACACTATCACCGGATTATCTGGGGTGTCTATAAAGATTTTCTGTTCTCTGCTGCATAAAAAAAAAGGTCACGTAGCAGCAAATTTTATATTTAGGACTTAACTTTTACTCAATAGCCTGGTGACTTAGTAGAAAGGGTTAGAGCCGAAGCACTGAAGCAGAAACAGGGTTGATGATTGCAAAGAAGGTTAGTTAGCTACTCGTCCGACCGCATTAACACCAACGGCACGCAACAACCAATTTATGTTGTAGATGTAGGTCGTTCTTAAATGAAGCTAGTTGTTATACTACCAGTATTTTTACTAGTTTTTTTTTGTTTTTTTTTTTTTTTGTTTTTTTTGTGGAGGGAGGGGAAATGCATTGAGGCACACCGCAGGGACAGCGGTAGTGTGGGACTCGGTGGATTTTTTTTATTACACCACCCATACCCACTAAACCCCTCCTCATGCCGCGTGGCTTGAGTTCCACCCCAGAACCACGTTAGCATTACTTTGGGTTGGAGCCACCAGGAAGACCATCGCATCTTACAGCATTAACAAGCTAACTCGCCACCATTTGCTACAGGTACCAATCTTCTCGAGTCATGAAAAGGACTCGGGATCCCTGAAGATTGGCACCCGTTCTCTAGCTCTACAACATTTGATGCTTTCCTAGGCTGCTGCCTAAAGGGCAGCCTCAGCATCCCGCGCGGCGGCTTTCTCCTCTTCCTTCTTGCGACGGACCACTGACCCGACGTAACCGTACACCGCCCTCCATCCCTCTTCGGTGCGAAGCATCTCAGATACGATGTTTTTCGGAGTGAGTGTCACGCCGAGCCTGTCCACCAGTTGCTGGCGCTCACGGTGCCATCTCTCGCACACAAAAAACGTGTGTTCGACGGTATCATCTACCGCGGGGCAGTAGGCACATCTGGGGGATGCTTTCACTGCCACGCGGTGGAGATAGGCATCGAACTGACCATGCCCAGAGAGGAACTGGATGAGATAATAATTTACCTCTCCATGCCGTCTTCCCACCCATGGTCGCAGGTTCGGGATCAGCCGGTGCGTCCATCTACCAACACTAGCCCGATCCCAATCCTGTTGCCACTTCGTCAACTTTTCCTCGCGTCTGTCACCATCACTTTCGTCATCGGAGCCCAGGAACTTCTTTCACCACTCCAGTGCAAGCAATACGACGGGAATTGTTCGTGCTATCACCATAAAAGCAGAGAGGAAACCGTGCGGTAGGCGTAAGCGATCCTTAGAGATCCGATGCGCTGCACCAAAATGAGATGCTCTCGGACGTCCCGTCTCGCAACCGCATCCGCCCACACCTCCACTCCGTACAGGAGTATCGAGTTAGAGACCGACGCCAGAAGCCGCCTTTTGGCTTCCCACGGGCCCCTAACGTTCGGCATTAACCGTGTAAGCACTTCCGCAAGCTTGGCGGCTTTGTCGGCTGCTCTTTTGATGTGCTCCCAGTGGGTGAGCCGTGAGTCGACCTACACCCCCAGGTAGCGGACAAACGGGCTTGCGCAGATTACGTCACCCGCAACGTTCAGGCGAAAATCCTCCTAGAACCACCGTTGCCTGGTAAGGACGACCATCTCTGTCTTGTCGATCGCAAGCTCAAAACCGTGATCTTGCAGCTACTCCAACACTATCGCGACTACCCACCGAATTTTGCGCTCGGTCTCCTCTCGGGATCTCGCTGTGACGTGCAACGCTATGTCATCAGCAAAACCCATCAGTAAGATTCCCGGAGGTAATTCAAGGTGCAGAAGTTCAGCATAGACTAGGTTTCAGAAATCAGGGCCGAGGGCGGAGCCCTGTGCGACTCCCGACGTCAGGCGCCTCTCTCTTGGTCCATCCATCGTGTCGTACCGGAGTTCACGATCCTGGAGATAGCTATCCAGTATATTTCTAAGGTAGTCCGGTACATTCTGGCACCTTAAAGCTCTCATTATATGGGACCATTTGGCCGAGTTGAAGGCGTTTCTAACGTCAAGAGTCACCAAGACACAGGCGCTTCTCGTCTTATGTGAGGGTTTCCATGCCTCCCTCACCGACTTAAGGATCTCAGCCACAGCCATGACCGTCGATCGTCCCCCTCGAAACCCGTACTGATTGTCTGAGAGATTGACTTTCCTTCTTAGACGAGTTTGTATCAGCCTCTCGAACATTTTTCTGGCATTATCTAGCATGCACAAAGGTCAGAACGACGACGAGACCAAGGGGGGCGGTTTACCTTTGTCCAGAAGGACAAGCCTTTGGATATTCCATCGCTCGCTGAATAGTCCGTTGCGCAGAGACGCATTAATCATGTCCAGCACAACGTGTGGTTTTTCCGCGGCTATGACCTTGAGGACTTCGGACGGCAGCCCGTCCGGACCCAGGGCCTTGCGGCCCGGCGTCTCCGACGCCACCGACCTCAATTCATCGAGGGTCAAAACAGGCACCTCGCACACACTTATGTTCTCCCGCCTCCTCTCGGGATGCTCTGGAAAGAGACAAGAGACCACCCTCTCCAAGAAGGAAGGCTCCATTGGCACCACCGGGTCCAAGCCGCGCAGTCTTTTTAGTGCGATTCGGTAGCCTAGGCCCCACGTATCTTTATCTACGATGAGTTCGCGCCAGCATCGGTTCTTGCTTACCTTGATCTCCCGCACCAGGATACTTTTTGCATCTCTGTACGCGGCAACAGCCACCTCCACGTCTTCGCGATTTCTGTGTCGCTGTGCAAGACGGCGTAGGAGCTGCGCCTCCCCACGCAGGTTGGCAATTTCTTCGGTCCACCAGTAGCACGAGCGCCGGCCCCACCTGGCGGTTCTTTTGGGCATACACGTGTCACACTACTCCTTGACACGTCTCATGGTACCTCCTACAAGAGCCTCGACTTCCACCGAATTGGTGATCTTGGATATATCGGCGGGAGGGGGCGCGCTTGTCATGGCTTCCCGCAACAAATCTCGATTGAGCTTCGCCACGTTCCACCCACATGCACGCCCTCGAGGCACTCCTCACAGGTTTGCACCATGTTCCTTATTAATTATGAAGCTGACATATTGGTGATAACTAGCCGTATAGTTCTCCAGAACCTGCCAGTCAGCCACCCGCACCGCCATTTGTGACGACGCTAGTGTAAGGTCGATGATCGTGCCCCGGTTTCAAGTTCGCCAGAACGTTGCTGAACTACCACAGTTCATGACGATAATATCTAGCCTTGCAGCCATCTTTAGCACCACCCGCCCCCTGAAGTCGGTTCTCGGTTCCCCCCCAAGTGATGGCCTTGGAGTTGAAGTCACCGGCCAGGACTATGTCGCCATTTTCCCCACAGACACGAATAGCATCCTCGATCTCGGCAAGCCGCTCTCTAAAGACGCCGATCGATATGTTAGGAGAAATGTAGCAGCTCACATAGAATACACTTTCACTCCTGATTTACACGAAACCGTCCCCACCTCCGGAATCGGATACAGGGAACTTGTCGTGGTAAATCAGGATGGCCGCGCATCCAGTTCTGTCGCAGTACCAGCCCCGACCCAGTAACGTGCGAGACGACTAATTTATGAAGAGCAAGTCCACACCCCGGGCGCGGGAGACTGGTCCAGCAGATCATGCGCAAGCACGGCCCTATCAAGGTTTACTTGCAGGATCACCGCCATTTTCGCTGAGCTCCTCCTACAAACGCCCGCAGCGCTTGACACCCGGCAGTCCCAGCGACGTGTCCGGTGTCCGGTTTCGGGACGACGCATTCACACAGGTAACAGCTTACTTCGTTTTTGGAGCAGTTACGTGCCACGTGGCCCCTTTCACCACACCTCCAGCACGCCCCAGTCCTGTCAGGCCTGCCACACTGCCTAGCAATGTGATCAAAGCCCAAGCACTTGAAGCAATGCTCAGCATTGTACTTAGGCCGCATCCTGCAATTCACCCAGCCCAGCCCTGTGTGATGCATCTTATTAAAGATTGTAGCCGCCGTCGCAGGTGCCTCAACGTAGGCTACCCGATTTCCCCTGACAATGCCAGACGACAGCCGCACTGCCAAAACAGGGGCCTTCTCTCCCTCAAAACAGCTTCTAAGTGCAGCCTGCACATCTTGCTCCATCACCGTGGAGTCAACTTCTCTAATCTCGTATGTCAAGCGCGGGGCAAGGGTCCTCACGCCACCAGCACTCGCCACAGCGTTTTTAAGCGCGTCGGCAAATGCCTCGCGGCAGTCAGACATGGTGTTTCTCAACTCGACGAGAACACTACCTGTTCTCGTCTCCCTGATTGACCCCACGCTTGCCCTGAGCTCGACAACATTGACCCTCTTCATCAGGGCCAGGACATCGGCTTACTTTTTGCCCTCTGCTGGCTGTGCGATAATCGCATCAGACCTGGCCCTCTGACTTCTTCCCTCAGCGGCCTTCTGGCTACTGATAGCATGGCTTGGCTACTGATTTTGGGATCTTATCCTCCCTAGCCTTTTCCTTCACCGTTTTTTTTTTCTTTTTTCTTTTCTGTACCTCCGTCCAATTTTCTCCACTGCCCGTTTCAACAACCACGCCGTGCTCTGGTTGGGGCTGAATGCCAAGCCCTCTTGGCTTTTTCGAGGCCTTTTCTGGCGTCAATTTTGGGCTTGGGGTTTCCCTTCCTCTCCTTCGCTTCCTTTTTTCTTTTGGTTCTATACCAATCTCTGGTTCCTCCACTTTATCAAGCCGATCCTGGTAACGCTTCAGGGCGCCTACAGCCGTCGCTGCCAGCCCGACGAGGTCCTTTATGGTCCTCACCGTGCTGGGGTGCTTAGCCATAAGAGCCTTGAGGTCAATCATCGCCCTCGCAAGTACCTCCAATGCGATGTCAGCGCTTTTCCGAAACTCAACTTCCGGGTCCAGCTTGGATCCTCCACCAAGCTCAAGATCGTGTGGCTCTGAATCAGAGTCAGCCCTTTTTCGTACCAGTTCCGCCATGATTCTCCTTACTACGGGAGTAACGTCTTTGTGCCCCCCCCCCCCCTAGAATCCGCGGAACCTACGGATTTTGACGGGCTTTCACCGGATCGGAACTGCCGGCGGATTTTCTCAGAGAGATTACCGCCTGGGGTAGTTGTTTTTCATTGACGCTCTTCATTTTGACAACTTATTTGAGTGGCGTACTGACCCGCGAAGGCCAGCACTACTTTTTTTTCTAGTAAAGAAAATTGGAAAGGATTAAAAACCAAGGTAGTAGCCAACTCTGTTACCAGAAAAGCATGCTACTTGCTTGGACTGGTCGGGAGTCGCCACTCTTCCTCAGTTCCACCAACGAAGACTGCCCTGGCGTTGAGTAACAAGTCTAAGATCGGTGTTTGTGTGTAATGTATGTATGTGTTGGTACACTACAGTCATTCCAGCGAGACGAGCGGCAGGTGTACAGTCCCACGACCAGCGCAGACAACCCGATGAAACGAGCTGGCGTAAGGCACTAGGGCGCCGCCATATAGCCTCCTCAGTGGTAGTAAGCCTAGATTAGTCAGCCCACCACGTCTTTTTTGTTTATGAGGCGTACAGCCATATCAGATGTGGTTACCTAGACTTACTTGGGTCTCATCGTCCGGCTTCACCCGCCATCAGGCCTCCAACGCAAGTCCGGAAAAGGCCCCGCCACCCGCAACCCAGAACTTTCCGTAAGTATTTTTACTAGTAGCACACAATAAGCTATACGTTCTGAAGCTATTTGCTTGGCTATCGGCATTTACACTAACCAGCACACAACATAGTATTGGTGGTCTTAATTTTTTATTGAAGTTAATTGCCTAGCCATCGGGATTTGCACCCATAGCTTCTAATTAGCCATACAATTTTATGCTAGTTGTTTGGCCATCGGCATTTGCACCAATAGTACGCAATTAGCCATGAGTTAAATTATTAAAGTTGCAGTTCTATATATATACGTAATGTGCAAGAGTAAATCAACGATTGCAGGATTCTGGCTTTAAGAAAATATGAGATAATATGTAAAGGAAGTGGATTTTGCATAATACTTTTCCTTCACTTCGCCTCCCTGACCATACCATCCCACGCTAGTCCCTGCCACACCACACAGCACTGCACACAATTTGAATTTAATTGAATTTTATACATATTTTATGAGCCCGAGGCTCTTGCCCTCTCTCCTATGAGCAGTCCCGATATGTTCAAAATTCGATTACTTCTTGTCATGGTATGGTTCGTAACTTAAATTAAATGTAAATATTCATCTACTGTTAATTAATTACTTCGGTTCAATTTGTAAATAAATTGTTTATTTCATAAGCTAATTATTTTAAGATTACTGACTTTTTTTAAACTGAGAAACTAGTATATTTTATCAGAATGGCTTCCCTATGTATTAATAAATATTTATTCACTTGTCATAACTTTCGTACTATTAAAATAAATAAAAAGTGATTATTTAAATAATTCAATCCTTTTTCAAAAATTTTCAAAATATTTTTTAAAAATTTTAATTGTATTCTATTTAATACGTTAATTAATTTTCATTGCGTTTCATTTTTTCACAATTTTTCTTCGATAGCCATCAGCATTTACACGAGTGGCACACTGTCTAGCCATGAATTATGAAACTTTTTTATCTGATTTGTTTTGAGTTAAAAACAATTGTTCGGCCATCAGCAGTTACACTAGTGGTACACAGTATAGTCATGGATTGTTAAGCTAGTTGCTTGGCCGTCGGTATTTGTACCAATCAGCACACAATTGTTGGATCTTGATCTTCAAATTTGGTCACCAATATCCGAATGTTTATGTTATTCTTCAAATAAATAATTATTCATTCAATTTTTTTAAGACTTTTTCAAATTTTCTTTTTTTTTATTATTGGTTATTCATACAAGATTTCATGTTTAAATTTTTACATTTTCAATGCGTCTTATTCTCAAAAATTTTTTTTTATTTACGAAAAAAGTGATTTTTAACCTATATTCACTGGCATATAGTACTATCCTATTACACATAAGCTATACGATTTTAATTATTTTACATCAAAATAAAAGGTTTATAATTTTCACATTAGTTTTAACAAGCAAATAATGTCATTATTACGATATAAATTTTGACTGATGACTGACTGATTAATCTTAGCTCGAATTTTGATGGAAAAAGTGAGCCACTGAGCTGTGGTATTCCCACTTTTAAAAAAGTTTAGTTTATCTAGCACCAATCTGTTGTATTACCTATTTTGATGTAAGGGCTACAACTGTCTTATCACATGCATGCAGAAAAATCCCGAACTTTTATCAATAAAAACTTTTTTCTGTGTACTGAGCTTCAATAGTGCTGCGAAATTTCTCGGTCACAAAAATAAACTGAATAAGGGATCTTAAGTCTAGTATTGCTCTACATTGCTAACAGCGTATAATTTAAAGCTGTTCCATCTTGAGTGCAGTACTTTTCTCAACGTGCAAGTGTTTTTGTGCATACCAAGTTATTCTATACTGAGCTACAACTTGGCCATTTTTTCTCTTGTGTTTATAATGTCTGATCACCAAATAACTGAGCTTTCATACAGCCGCATGACTGTAGTCCCAAAAATCGTCCTAGAACACAGAGTTCTCTAAGTGAACCTCTACACTTGGCGCTTCGGTAGATGAGCTGATTCAGGCACTGGCTGTACCAATTTTTCAAACCACTATTAGCGATCCTTTCACGTTTTCCGCTTTTTAAGAGAGTCGAAGGCTGTCATTTTGCGCTCGTAATACGGCGCTAGTGTTTTTTACTGCTTTACTTGGTAATACAAAATAATCAAGCACAAAGTATTAACAATCAAACTATTGTATTGGCAAAAAGAAATATTGCGTGTCCACCTAACTTATAAAATAAATATTTTTCGAATGTTTAGCCAACCTGCTTACTCGTCGCAGGTGAGCTACTTGTCCTTAATAAAAGAACATAACGCTTTCACTTAGCCTATACTTATAAAAAAAAAAGGCAAGCAACAACGCGTCTCATCTAATTTTTGCCTTTAGTATGTATAAAGATGTATGACATCAAATGCTTGATGTCATTTGTGTGCGTGTATGTGTGGCAAAAGTGTTTTCAGCCGAGTGCTCCACGCGTGTGCTCTGAGTGAAAAGCGCATGCGCCGCGCTAGAAAGAGACGGTATGACTGAGCTCCGTGCTCTCCCCGGCTTAACATCACTCCGCCAAGTCAGTCAGCAATTGCTCTGCATCACAAGAGGGAGTAAGAGCCAGTCACGCTGCACTGCGTCTCTTCTCCCTCCTATGTAAAAAAAGTCAATGTACGCGAGTGTTCAGTTCCGAAAGAAAATTAAAGCTGATTTAATAAAAGGAAGTCGCCTTTTTATTTACCCGCGTACACTACAATTCCCAAAAGTTCTCGTCAACTCCTTCGTCCACGCGATCTGGCGCAACAACAGTGNTGTACGGGATGATGCCCGGGAGGCAGTGCTCCTGCACTGTTGTTGCGCCAGATCGTGTGGACGAAGGAGTTCACGAGAACTTTTAGGAATTGTAGTGTACGCGGGTAAATAAAAAGGCGACTTCCTTTTATTGAATCAGCTTTAATTTTCGTTCGGAACTGAACACTCGCGTACATTGACTTTCTTACATAGGAGGGAGAAGAGACGCAGTGCAGCGTGACTGGCTCTTACTCCCTTTTGTGAGGCAGAGCAGTTGCAGACTGACTTGGCGGAGCGATGTTAAGCCGGGGAGAGCACGGAGCTCAGTCATACCGTCTCTTTCTAGCGCGGCGCATGCGCTTCTCACTCAGAGCACACGCGTGGAGCACTCGGCTGAAAACACTTTTGCCACACATACACGCACACAAATGACATCAAGCATTTGATGTCATACAAAAGATAATAATTACCTTTTAAAATTTTTTTAACAATATATATTGATAATAATCAAGGTTTTCAAAACTTTAACTTTCCAGTATAGTAAATAGCACAGGAGCACAAAAAAGACACAAAGTCGCGTCTGCATGTACAACTGTATGTTTTTCGAGCCGATCACGAATTCAAACTCAGAATTACTCGATCAGATCGTATTTTTTTCCAACCTTGAAAGTAAGTCTAAATTTTAGAATTAAAAAATTAGTAACGTAAAGAACATCTTTTTAATGATATATCTAGTCATGCTTCAATATTTGATGATTATTGAATCCAGAGTACACGCAGACACGTCTTTGTATCTTTTTTTGTGGTCTTCTGTAATGATAATAATTTGAAATCATGCTTTGATAAATTATTAAAAAATTTAATAGTCGCACTTGTTGTGTTGAAATAATCAAAGTATAATTGCGATTAATTCGCAATCATAAGCCAACAGAAAAAAAATCGTAGTTTAAACACACGATCTTACATGTCTATAAAACAGAGTACTAGATATTTCATAATTATTTTTAAAAATTACAAAGAAAACGATGATAAAAAAGCCTTTCAGTTGGTTCTTAAATCATGGGTTAGCAAAACCCAAGGAACGGTTTTTTGCAAATATCCACCAGAAAATAAGTACCCTCCGATACCTTTGTGGTAAAGGAAGAGAAAAAGTTCCATGGTTCATGGGAAAAATTCCTAGTGCGCATACTATCTGAAGCAAGTGAGTTCATCTTTCTTACTATATTACATAATTGAGATACTCGTATTTAGTTATTAACGAAAGATATTTTAACCAAAAAAAAAAAACGATACAATTAGATAATCTACCTATTAAGGTATATTTAATAAGTAGAATAATTAAAATACGTATTTACAGAAACTCTGGCAAAAGAATTGAAAAATCTGAAAAAATCATTTGAAACAGGTAATTTCTGAGAAAATGACAGTTGTTACGAGGAAGATAAATCAAACAAAGATGTAAGGGCAGTAATATCTGTATTGATCGATGAAGAAATTTAACAAGAATTAAATTATATACCACTGATTGATCAGGACCATCTCAGCACAGCAGTCATTGATGCCTAGCTGTCAATGAAAAAAAAAAGAAAAACGCGCAATTAGAAAAGTTCTATTATCGTCAATGCCAAAGTTAAAATGGACACGCATCTAAAACTTGCCAACAGTTAAGATTCAAACGAAAATAAAAAAAATTAAAAAAGACATTCTATTGTTAAAAAGTAATGGTTAATCGCGGATAATGATCGTGGTGGTACCCTGGAACTGGAGATCGGGATGGAGGAAGATCCCAAAGGAATAGCATTAAATAATTGTGAGTAATGTGTTTTTAATCAATTTTTATTTAGCAGTAATATAATATATCATTGTGTTGAAGATAAAAGTGCATATAATGTAGAATGTGATATGTTAATTTTAAACAATTAAAAAAATTTCAATCGTCAAAGATATATTGTTTAGTATCACTCAAAACTTATTTAAAAAGAAGAAAAAATCCTCTGATTAATATATTTTTATACACGTACCCATAAATCATACGTTCCTGTAAATATCATAGCCATGCATATGCACAGTATTTTTGTGTATAAAAGCATTGGGTTGGTAGACGGTACGGTGACAGTACCATGACATTAAAATTGGCCAGATGTAACCATTTTTGTAACTATGTTATCGGATCATTACTGGCAAGCAATGTTGGCCGCTGCTAATGTCAGTATTATGCCAACATTAGGCAATATCAACTTTCTTTTATGGGCTAGGGCAGAAATGGCACATTACGTCACTAGAACACAAGGTATGAGCATGAACGCCCAAAAGGCACGGTTGTTGTATGTTTGTACCCAAGCCACGAGCATTATCTTTCTTACTGAGGGCGCAAAGTAAAATTTTAGGCCTGTGGGCACATTTTTGTATAAAAATTCTCTAGATGCGAAGGGTGAAAAAACCTTCTTTGCCTATGGGTTCAAAGTTATTAAAAGGACGCCAAGTGTGGCCCGAAAGCACAAATCCACAGTTGCACTTTGTGACCACGGTAAAAAATAGCATTACTTAATGACGGCGCCAATTGTGTATATAGGTGCAAGTGACTAAGAATTATTTTTAAATATAAGGAAGCAATGCCTACAGTAGAAGTTGTAGATGTTAAAAACGTTAATGAAATGAACGCTAGTACTTTTCAGTTCGAACGTTTTTTTGATAAAAATTGCAAGAAACTGCCAAAAACCGTTGATATTTTGATAATTTTTTTAATGAATAATTAATTATAAACGCATAAGGCTCACCAAACTTTGGTAAACTATAGGCCTGGCGCGTAGAACACATGCATGTACATGGTGTTTTTTTTAGAGTGGTACATTGCATAGTTTTTTCAAGAAGCCGATTATTTATTAAAAAAGCACTTTTTTGTAACAGCTTCAGAAAGTCGAACAATGTTAAATTTGTGCGCATTCTCTTCCTGAAGAGATCTTTTAATCTGTATTCATGACTAATTAATTCTTTTACAGATGGCCTTGCAAATTAAGTAGCAAAAAACTGCTTAGTTGAAAAGTAAAATAACATGGCAAGTTTTAAAGCAATCACTGCAGAAGTTTTTACATGAGAAAGGTAAGATTTTTTGTTAATTGTCTAATAAGATCAATAAAAGCAAAAACAATTTTTTTTTTATAAAAATTTCTGACGCTTCCTTTTGAAACCAGCGACGCTAGAATTTTCGGATTTTATGGTTAAATAGTTGCAATTTTGTTATAAAATGATAATATGTTTTAACAAGATAAAATTTTTTAAAACTCATGTTTGCTCGAACGGCTAAGCAAATATCACTCAAGCTACTTGAGATTTTTAGAGTTTTCCTAGTCACACAAAAATTCATAGCCAACCAATTTGAGGTAACTCTAAAAGATAAAACAAAATCAAGCATCTGTTTTGCAAAGAAAACATTATTTACAATTTTACAGTGGATCATTACCTCTGTCTTGCATGTTTCTTTAGTTTTCACTTGATTATTATTGCTTTCTTTATAATGTTAGTGCTATTAGTGATGTCTTACATTATATCATGAATTGTAATATATATGAGGCAAGACAACATATAAAAATTTATTATTATTATTATTATTAACGTCGCTAATTGTATTGTTATAGTAAAAGAAACAAANTATCATTATTAATAATATTTTTATTACTATAACTGTTGCTTTTTTATAAAATTCAATTACCTGTAAAATAAGATACTTATCCGTATTTTACACAACAAAGCACTAAGAAAACTATGGCTGGCATGAACTATTACCCTCACATAGTACAACTCCACAATGGTGTGTAGTCCCGTAGCAGCACCATTCGCAGCATACTGTACGAGTTGCAAAGCACCTATCACGCATTCAGCTTTGTATGGTACTGTACCAGTCTTACAAGTGATTGATGGACACAGCTCTATAGCTGTCAGATAACACCCCCAGTAACCTATAGTCTTATTCACTTCTATAGTGTCCCACATTAGGACGTTTAATTGTAGTACGTACGATACGCCACGTGCAGCGCATGGCTTCAAGGATGTTGGTAGTTGATTCTAGCAAGTTTTAGGAGACGGCATGTATTCTTATCGTAAGTAGCTCTTACTAGCCAGTTTTTGCAGTGTGGTCACTTTTCAACAGAGTTTGAAGTTAAAAAACCATGTCTCTTTCAACTTTTATCGTTAACCTTTATAACTCAAAAAATGAATTAAGGGCAAACTTGAAATTTCCAGAAAATATTGCTATAATTATCATAAACTGGTCTGCTTAAACACTCTATGATTTTCAGCAGCTACACAAAGTACTACATTGCGCACTTCGAATTGCGTTATATAAAACTAACTGCCTAATAACAAATCTAGATCACGACTACTCTATTCTACTAAAACGATTTAACCTACTTACTATTAAAAAAATACATACATACTTTGATGGTTTATTTCTACATAAACTCACCCACAATATCATCCACTGTCCCAAACTTTCGACACTCTTTTTTCCACGATCTACCTCTCATAATTTAAAAAACACCAGCACAGTTTTCGAAAGGACACTAACAAAAAACTATCTATTTAATTCACCCATCCCTTGATTAAGAAGACTTATGAACTCAACTGTTCAAAATTTATCAGAATCCAACAGTTTACATCAATTGAAAAGTATCTTACGTGCTATCTTGAAATAAAAAGAATCACTATGGGTCACGGGATCCATGACAGAAGCGGAGCTTCATTGAGATTTTTTATAAAGAAACTTGTTCTTTGAATCATGTAATTTTTTGGTAATTGTTTACTAACATAATTTTTCTTAAAAGTATAAAATTTATTAATGCTCATTTATCATTGAATTTTGATTTTAACACTGAAAATTCATTTTGGCTTCCATCTGGAATGGGTTATTAATTATTTTTAAGTTAAAATTTTCTTCTAAAACTTGGATTAATGGTACAGCAACTTCGGAAAAAAAGTCAACATTAAAATCTCCGCTTACCACTACAGGAATCTTATTATAATATTTTTTAAGTATTGCAGAACTCCCGTCTGTATGTATTTATAGTTGTTCAAGGATAAATGCAATTATTTTGTTAACAAAAGTATTAGGCGATGTATAAATAGCTACAATAATTATCTCTTTGTCTCTTTGCACAAGGCATTTAAATTGACGTATTTCTCTTACTGAGCTCTCACCAACAGTAGCACTTCTTATATTTGGAATGCGTAAATTCTTCAACTGTTCAAACTTTTGTGCCGTTTGGTAACGCGTCATACAGTTACATACATTTTTCACCATTTCATCTTGAAAACTTTAACTTGATCCGTTTGATTTTAGAGTTCCATGAGTCTCATTTCACTCTCAAATTTTCGCGCCCGTTCAGTGACGTCACTCGATTTATAATAATGTTTTTGTACGTTTTATAATATGAATTACGTATTATCATCTATTCATGATTAAAAAACGATGATATTGGTTACCGTGAGAAAAAAATTTTGGTACATCGTCCGAAATTTGAATGCGGTATCTCGGTTTTTTAATCAGATCATCAGTTATCAGTCCACTACACCACAGCGCTACTGTTTTCGCTGCATAAATACAGTACATATACCAACTGCCTCTTTACGTACGTATAATTTTTTTTTTTTTTTTTTCAAATTATGTAAAATTATTATAAATTTACCTCTTTCATCTAAATTGCGCTATCTGTATATTTTTTTTTTTTACTTTATAGAAACGTCGCGCTTATTTTTATAGTGAAAATCGCTGGAGTGCAAAAAACTTTGTCAATTAAAATTACAAGGCAGTCAAAAAAGTTATCCGCTTCGATTATTTAATATTAGATAGTTTTGGAAACAAAAAGACAATTGTAAGCTTATATACATACACGTTACCATAGACGTATAATATAGGACCAAGTTAATTTTACAGAAAAAAAAAAAAAAAATGCCAAACGAAATACCAAATATAACAGATCGGCTATTCCACACAAAATTACAATCAATTTTAGACGGTGTAACGCGTAACAACATTTTCAGTTAAGCAATAGCTAATGTTTACACAAAAAAGTTTCAGAAAAACGTAGACTACCGCATGCACATTTTATCACATCATTATATCCTAATAATAAATTATTACACCTGAAAACATAGATACTATAATAATAATATCTATATAATATCTAATGAAATATTCACAAATAACAAAAAAATTACAAAATGAGTTATTAAACATATGCTACACGGTCCACATAATAATGAAAGTTCGTATTTAAATAAAACATACAAAAACGTATGAAAGATTTTCTAAGCTTTCACTGATTCAACAACATTTTTAAAAAGTGGCTATCTTAAATATAAGCGAAGGAATAAAATTTGCAAAAATTATTTTAAAAAAACAATAACGGAAAAGAAATTCCAGCTGGCAATTCAATGGTTATGCCATATAGTAAATTTTTGTTTATGAAATATAAATGCCATATTAATATTGAATTATGTGCTTCTATACAAAGAACTAAGTAAATTAAGAACTACAAATATAAAAAAATTTGAGATAAAATTAAAAATAATGGTAACAGTAGAGGATGTTAAGTCCAATGGAAGCCGCCTGCAGATTAGAAGAACTTATAACTTGTGTAAAAGTCGCAAGATATTTCATTTGACAATTCGTTTAGAAACTAAACAAAAACTTAGTTACGAAGAAAATAATATTGAAAACACAATAGAAAAATCGAAAACCACTAACAGCAAGGTTTAAAATAAACCAAATTGAGCGGAATTGATAAAATATGGTAACATTCTACAGTTCTATATGTTTAGTATCCGACTCAAAACTTGACAAAAACAATGAATATGTGAAAGTCAGTTACCATACGTGTTCTGACAACTTTTTGCCATGTTACTTATTTTAAAAAATATCCAGGGAGATCAAAACTTATAAAGCATTGTAACATCAACAGTCGAGTGTTTCAAAACTTTAAATTGCCTGACATGCCTACTCCTCTACACTGTCCTCACATTTTACTACTTCTATCCATCCACACAAATAAAACCAAAAAAAAAGTGTATTTGGCGTTTTCTTAACGCCTTCAAAAAGAAATTATTTCAAAAAAGTCGCACCAACATGTATACCTTTATTAGTATTCCTTTCTTGCTCTCAATAAAATTTTCCGTGTGAAACTGGACGCTGTCAACACTCCAACTTATCAACAAATTCCAAGGTATGACAAACACCAGATGTTATTTTTAGTCCAATAAAAATGCAGCCACACATCCCATTAGCCATTGGTGTTCTCTATTGTGTTGTCCACAATTATGTTTCTTTTAACTGACTTATTAATCTGAGTATGAATAAATATTACAAGTAAATAATTTTATGGCACTTTTTAGTATATAAATATTCTTCTTTGTGAACGAATGACCCCCTTTTTCCAAAAATGGTTAGATTTGTTTAGGTTCTGTAGGTAGTCAAATAAAAGGTCTGAGCATCTTGTTTTTAATGCCAAGTGGCATATACATTGAGTCAACATTCCTAATCTAATATTTCTGCCTGAACCACGTGACCTACAGATTTACTTCAATGAAACTACTATAAATCTCGTGGCATGGACCTTTCAGGGGTCAAAAAAGGCTTTAATAAAAAGTCTTACGCTCTTCTATCAGAATGAGTATGAAAACAATTTTTTGTCTGCTATACAATTCAAAATGGCAGAATAGGTGACGTACAGCTTTTTTTCAAGAAAACTACTATAAACCTCGCAGCATAAACTCTGCAGGGGTCTAAAAAGGCTTGAACAAAGTCTTAAGCTCTTCTATCAAAAGATGTATAAGAGAAATTTTTTTGTCTGCCATAAAATCCAAAATGGCGGTAATAACACCTGACCTGCAGATTTTTTTCAATAAAACTACTGTAAGACTCGCAGCATAATATCAATTTATTTTGTTGAACAACAAAAGCATGGTTTATTGAAATTTTTTGTGAACCCCTGTAGGGTTCATGCCCCGAAGTTTACAGTTCACTGAAAAAAAGATGTAAGTCACGTGTTTTGGTGTTATTTTAGATTTCATATTAAACAAAAAAATTTTTCTATACGATGTTTGATACATATGCTCAAGACCATTCATTCAAGCCTTTGTAGACACCTGTAGGGCTTATGCCGCAAGACTTATAGTAGCTTAATTGTAAAAAATCTGTAGGTCACGTCTTTTTGCTACCGTTTTGGATTGTATAGTAGACAGAAAATTTTCTTTATACATCTTTTGATGCAAGAGCTTGAGACTTTACATTTGAGCATTTTTAGACCCCAGTAAGGTGTATGCCATGAGTTTCTTAGTAGGTTTATTGTAAAAAATCTGTAGGTCACGTATTATTGCCACCATTTTGCATTTTATAGCAGACAGGAAATTTTTTAAAACATCTTTTAATAGAAGAGATCAAGACTTTCTAAAAAAGCCTTTTTAGACCACTGTAGAGTTTATACCGTGAGTTTCATAGTAGTTTGATTGAAAAAAAATCGCAGGTCATGTGTTTTTACCACCATTTTTAATTTTACAGCAGCCAAAAACAATTTTTATACAACATTTCATAGAAGAGCTTAAGATTTTTTATTAAAGCGTTTTTAGACCCCTGTAGGGTTTATGGCATAAGTTTCTTAGTAGCTTTATTGTAAAAAAACTGTAGGTCATGTATTATTGCCGCCATTTTGCATTTTATAGCAGACAGAAAACTTATTTATACATCTTTTGATAGAAGAGCTCAATACTTTTTAAATAAGCCTTTTTAGACCGCTGTAGGGTGTATACTGTGAGTTTCTAAGTAGTTGGTTTGAAAAAAAACCACAGGTCACGTGTTTTTACCGAGATTTTAAATTTTTTAGCAGACAAAACATTTTTTTATCCTTTTTTTTATAGAAAAGCTAAAGACTTTTAATTAAAGCCTTTTTAGACGGCTGTAGGATTTATGCCGCGAGACTTATAGTAGTTTTATTGGGAAAAATCTACAGGTCACGTGTTTTCACGGCCATTTTAAATTTTATAGGAGACAAAAATTTTTCTTATAAAACATTTAATAGAAGAGCTCAAGATTTTTAATTAAAGCGTTTCTAGACCTCTGTAGGATTTATGCTACAACTTTGAAGTTAAGCCTTTTTGACCCCTACAGGACATATGCCACGAGATTTACAGTAGTTTTATGGAAACAAAATTTGCAGGTCACGTGGTTCAGGCAGCCATATTTGATCAGGAATGTTGACTCAATATATATGCCACTCGGCATTATAAACTTGATGCTCAGACCTTCCATTTGACTACCTACAGGACCTAAATAAATCATACCAACTTTGGAGAAGGGGGGGTCATTCGTTCACAAAGAATATTATATATACATAGATGTACCAATAAGCACCATGAAATCAATTATTGGTAATATTTATCAATACTTAGATTAATAAGTCAGTTAGAATAAACATAATTGTCTTAGTGTTAATTTTCTTTTCCTAATATTTTTGACAGAGATTACGTACTGCTGACAACTGCTACCAATTCTTTTAACGAAATTACTATCACAAGAGCTGCATGAATACTGTTAGTATTATCATTAAAATAACAATAGTAATTATCATTATTATTAATATTATTGTTATTGTTACTATTCTCATTATTATTACGATTATTATTATGATGATCATAGTCATAGTCGTAGTCGTAGCCGTAGTCGTTGTTATTGTTACTGTTAATGTTATTGTTTTGTTATTGTTATTATTGTTGTGATTGTTATAGTTTTGTTATTGTTTTTGTTAAAGTCGTCATTGTTTTCGTTGCTGTTGTTGTTGATTATGTTGTAATTGTTGTTGTTATCGTTATTATTGTTGAGTTGTTATTGTAGGTACGAACCTCTTTTTTGTAAGAACTCGCAGTAAGCCGATGAATGCTTATTTCTCGCTATGGTATTCTTCGCGATGAAAAGTTTATACCTTCTAAACTGGCAAGACTTATCCTCTGGCACATCCGGCTCGGAATCCGCTTTTACATTAATGCTTCGAGCTAGGGCCACGGAGTGTTGGTCATTGACGTTGCCTCCCATAGGAGTGTTGTTACCGTTGTGATGTTGCCTTTTCTTTATTCCGTCTGGTCGTCTGCTGTTCTGTGGAAACATCGATTTTTGTTGATTTCCCTTGCTGGTGGCTCGGATAAGTCAGCGCAGCTTGGATCTGCAATGGTCATCTAGCTTCAGTCCTCTAAAACTTTATCTACGTCTAGTAGGCACCTAACTTTTGGCCTTTTCTAGAGCCTTTCTAAATGCTGGGCAGCTGCCACTACCTGCTCCGTGTTTGGCACCTTCTGTTCCGCAAGCGAAACGTTAGGCCTCCTTGTTTGAGATTGACTGGGGTTGAGCACGTTGTCGACTGCATATTTTTAATTTAAGCCGATTTTGAGAGAAAGTGAGATTGTAAGAGAGGTAAAAGATACACTGCACAATTTAATTAACAGGTAAATATATTGCTAGTAAGGCACTCTCTTATTACAATTTGGTTTGATGCCAGAACACGTAAAATAACTCTACAATCTAGCGCCATGCGACTTGCCTCAACTGGCTTGCTCGGCCGACTGGCTGCAACAGCAGCAGCAGCTAGCTTCTAGTACAGTTAGGTATAGGATTGCGCTGATTGGCTACTGCTGCAAGTGCTCATGCGATCTTAATTGGTACGAAAGATTAAGGCGCTAAATTTAATTTAAGTAATCAGTTTTAATTCAAAAAAAGAAAATTAAAGAAAGGTGCTTTAATTTTCAACAAACTCTTCGGGTTGGTCTGTAACAAAGTTTTAAGGCAGATCAATAGAGCTTAAACACTAGTCACTAAGATATTACCGAGAATTACTAGCAATTGAAATATGGATTTGCTTATCCATTCACAGTATAACTTATAGATAATGAGAAAGGTTAAAAACGTAAGGATTAAATTAAAGCCAAATTAAAAAACTAAATCAAAAACTTCGTTTTTCCTCGGGTTGATGGACAGTAATTTAATTGAACATCAAAAAGAAAATCATTTGTAGTATCATGGGCAAAATGCCTTTCATCAAACTTAAGAAAATAATAATCTTACTATTAAATCGCATGCAAATCGCATATTCACTTACAATGTTGTACGTAACTTTCTATTAAATGGAACTTAATCAGAATTTTATACAAAATTTACGACTATTAAAACCAATAATTGATGTGTAGTAAATAATTTACTTTGGACGAGATACATCATCATTTTGCATATTGGATTCAAGTTCGGAAACAGTGCGTAATAAAACTAGTTTGTGTATTGTCCTAACAATAAACGAAGCAGTAGTCCGAATTTTGGCTACTCTGAGCAGGGATTCCGCGTCATTGTAGACTTCAACAATTTTACCTAAGGGCCATCTACCTGGAGAAGTCGTCTCATTTTTTATGAGAACCAAATCACCGACCTGAATGTTTCGATGAGGAGATAACCACTTCGAACGACTCTGCAGTGCAGAAAGGTACTCTGACGACCATCTTTTCCAAAAGCATTGTATTGCTTGAGAAATTAATTTCCACCGTCGAAGCGGCGAAATCTTATCAGTCGTGACATCGGGTTCAAGAACCAAGTAGGATGGTCGGAGGATCAAGAAATGAGCTGGAGTCAGCGGATCTAGATCCAAAGGGTCATCGTTCAGACGAGTCAGAGGGCGAAAATTCAGATAGGCCTCGACTCGGCAAAGCAGGGTAGAATACTCGCTGAAAGTGAGCACCTGCTCACCGAAGACTCGCTTTAGATGAAATTTCGCGGACTTAACCGCAGCTTCCCATAGACCCCTAAAGTGAGGAGCAGAGGCTGGGTTAAAGTTCCACTGGGTACCAAGGTTACTTAGAGTCAGCGCAAAAGAAGAAGACCTATGCATTTCCGAACACATTCGTCTAAGCTCAGCGTCTGCACCTATAAAGTTCGAGCCTCGATCGCTGAATAGCTCAGAGTAGTGCCCACGCCTCGAAGTGACCCTGTGAAAGGCTGCGATAAAGGCCTCAACTATTTCCAGGTGGACGGCTTTAGTCACCATACAAATGAATACTACTATATAGCCTTTCAAAGTGCCCTTACATCTATGTACGGCATCCTTACTGGAAACGGTCCAGCATAGTCCACGCCAGTTTTTTAAAAGGAAAGACATGGAATCACTTGAGATCTCGGTAAATCGCTCATTAATTGGGTTCGACATTTTGCCAAAAACCTTTTACAAAGCATACAATGCGAGATTTTAGTCCTGACTGCTTGTCGGCCACTAAGAACCCAATACTTGCAACGCAGAGTAATGAGAGTGAGCTGAACTCCTCCATGAAGACTTAAGCGATGGTAGTTGTCTATGATGAGACGCGTCAGATAACCTTTACCACTCAAGATAATCGGATGTTTAGCGTTAGAGTCAAGTAACGATTGGCTGAGATGACCGCCGACTAGCCGAAGGGCTAGCCGAAGAGCGCCTTGAGTCCTTTGAGATCACGTTAAACTCGGCAAGAAAGTAAAGCATCTGATGTCGATGCACGAGAAAGGAACGAGCATTTTCCAGCTTTAAAGTGGACAATCCAAAGGGGGGTAGAGCGTAGTAAGCCGATAGGCAAATAAAGGGTAGGTTTGAGGTAACAACACTAACATTATCACGTTGGAACTTGTTAATTTCCCTTTGCTTGACTTGAAGTTAACAACGGTACAAAAATCTAAGGCAATAGGCGGTGATTCGCACTAATTTTTTCCAAGAGGAATATTCGCAAATTATACGACAAAAGGGGAAATCTGAACTATTTATATGGACTGACGCAGGGATCGACTTCTCGATTGGACCGGAGTTAAACTCTGGATACTCAGGATTGAGTTCTTGAAGGAAGCTAGGTCCCTGAAACCACAAATGAGTATTGAGAAGCTGACTAGCGAGAATGCCACGGGAAGCTAGATCAGCCGCATTCTACTTTGTCGAAATATAGTGCCATTTAGCCTGAGGAGTTAGAATATGAATGTCGGAGCATCTGTTTGCTACGAACACCGGATAATGCGAAGGAAGACCGTTTATCCAATACAACGTATTCTTAGAGTCTGACCACAAATGTATAGGAGCTGAGTTCAGCTGAGTGACTTCGACGAAGCATCGTACGACCTTGACTAGCAAATGGGCAGCGTAGAGTTCCAATCTTGGAATGCTCAGGACTTCAATAGGGGCGACTTTGGTCTTGGCAAGCTGTATTGAAACGTAAATAGCTTCACTTCGCCTAACCCTAAGATATATCACAGCCACATAAGCACCTTTGGAAGCATCGCCGAAACCGTGAATTTCAGTCGAGTCACTATTAATAGCATAGTGATTCCATCTGGGAATTCTGAGCTTGTTAAGTAGCGGCATTTCAGTAAGCCAACGTAACCAAGGATCAGTAGCCGAGGAAAGTAACTCATCATCCCAGGATAACTGCGTCAGCCACAAGGACTGAAATAAAATCTTGGCGAACACGATAACAGGCACTAGCCATCCTAACGGATCGAAAAATGTTGACAGCTGCGCTAGGAGTCGCCGTTTGGTCCAAGGAAGAACTGATTTTGAGACATCTAACTGAAATTGGAAGGAATCCGATTTAGGGTTCCAATGCAAACCGAGGACTGAAATGATCTCTTCGTTGTCATTAAGATACTTCTTACCAGATGAATACTCGACGGGTAGATCTTTTAGTAAACTAGTCTGATTGGCTTGCCATTTACACACAGGAAAGCCACCCAGCTTCATCAATTCGTACACTTGAAGGCATTTAAATTTTGCTTCTTTGAAAGAATGTCCACCTGACAGACAGTCATCGACATAAAACTCTTCACGAATCACACGAGCTGCCAAAGGGTGAGTATCCGAGAAGTCAGTAGCCAATTGTCGAAGAACTCGTGTTGCTAAATACGGAGAGCAAGTCAATCCGTAAGTGACTGTCTTTAAAACGAAGGTCTTTAGAGGCGGGTTTTTATCGTCACGCCAAAGAATAGCTTGGAATATTTGATATTTGAGGGAGACTAAAACCTGTCTGAACATCTTTTCTACGTCTGAAGTAAACACGAATTCATAAGAATATTCATAAGATATAATTTTCCATTTGAGAACAATATCGTACAAACTTAGTAACAGGTTTTCCTCAACGTGAAGTAGAGTGTTCAAAGAAAATTTCAAAACTAAGCCGTTAAGCTGTGTCTCCTCTGTATTCAACATGATTTGAAACTTTCCACCTGAATCAGCACCTTGTATTAAAGTTACCAACCCAATTGAGAGGCCGAAGCTATTGGCATGTCTGGAGATATCTTGCGGATTTCGCCATTGATAATCATAGCGTGAGTTGAAGCATCCAGCAAGACCTCAATTTTATCAAGATTATAGTACTCAGGATCGGCCAAGATTAAATCTTCATAGAGGGCTAGATTTATTGCCTGACGATCTATGGGTAGATGATACGACGAGATTTTGGGAACGACTATAGCTTCAACAGAATGTCTAAAGTTGGATTCAAAGTGGGGTTCGAAAGAAAACTGAACTGCTTGGCTTGAGACCAAGGATACAGATCCACCGACTCCAGACAAGGTTGAATTAGCAGGCTTTCGTTTTAATTGTAGTAAATCGCAGAGCGATTTTTATATTAGAGAACTTTGAGAGCACTGGTCTACAAGTGCGCGAACTAAAACTCGAGAACCAGCAGAAGAATACACGTGAATTCGTGCAGTGGCTAGGAGCACTTTAGGTGCTCTTACTTGATTAACATTACAGGATTGTAAGTTAATGCTCGAGTTCAGAGACGTGGGAGCTGATCCTTCAACTTTTGAATTAATGGAGGCACCTCTTTTGGTTTGGGTGGACATTACTCCCTGGTGGCCTTTATGCAGAATGGTATTGTGGTCTTTATTGCAGCTCTGAGACCGCTCGGAAGAAGAACATATCCTTATGTTTATGAGGCCCGAAACAATTGGGACACAACTGATGATTCTGCAAAAGGTTCCATTTTTAATTCCACGATAAGGACTTCGCGCGAAGCTAAAAGGTGAGAAGCTTGGCAACATGGACACTTGCTAGTGTCAGCTAAGGTAGTCTGATAACTGTGCGAAATGCCTTTGGCCACCACCGACTTGTTGGATTTACCGGTATTGGATGGGCGTGAAACGGTGCTCTTATTCGTATAGGACTCAAGAGTAATCACTTGAGCAGATACAAATTCCCTCAATTAAGTCAGTGATGGAGGATCGGAACTGCTGCCTAAAACCATATGCTAGTCTCGATTAGTGTGAAACTCGAATTTACTTGCGACCCTAGCAATAAATAAGTCTGCGTCGCCGACCTGACGATTCAATGCAAGAAGAGAGTCTAAGGGACCAATCATCTCCTTAGATGTGCGCTTTATCTCCAAGCACGTATTGTTTTTCATTGGATCGCAATTAATTATGACCATAGTGTAGGAATTGATAAGATGACGTTTATTATCGTAATAGCGCATAATAGCTTCCCAAGCTGCAGTGTAATTATCTCCCGACAAGGGTATATTCTTAATCAAGTCAGAAGCTTCTCCTTTCAAATGAGTACGGAGATGCTGATATTTTAGAATGGGAAGAATATTCGTTTTTTTATGCACTAAAGCTTGGTATACATCGCGAAAATTTTCCCATTCTTCGAACTCCTCAGAAAATGAAGGAAGATCAATAGCAGGGAGATACGATACTTGCGAGCCAGTAGGGGGGGATTTTGAGTTGGACCGCCATCCTCAGAGAGAGTTAATGTATAGTCTTCAAAATTACCCAAAGCACCGTAATAAAGATCCTCAATGATGTCGAATTGCTTCTTTTTAAAGTAATTATGATCAACTAGCAAGGGGTCTAACGCCTTGATTTTCGAATGAATACCGAGGCTCTGATTGTTATAATCGGAAAGTTGTCAAAGTCTCGAATTAGCTTGACCCCTGGTCATCTTAGCTTGGCCTTGTTTTTAAAGTTAATAAAGGCATTTTTAATTTTTTCCGACAAAATAACTTGTTCAGAATGCAAGATTTCCATTTTGTTACAATCAAGTATTAAATGTAAAATAAATTCTCTGTTCACAACAAAGATTAGGGCTGTATACCGTAGCTGAGCTCAAGTCAATCAAAGAATTAACGTAATACTATCGCTGCAATAAATGACTACGCCGCATATTCTTAAGGTAAAACGTAAGTAAAACGTACAGAGACTTTTAGTTACACAATAATTACGACATTATTGAATCTCAAATATCATATAAGGTCTAGCTATGTGGCGTAAGTGTCCCGGGTTTCAGTATGCTAAACCAATACCAGATTTCGCAGTAGAGGAAGCGGCCCGCAGAACGAGCTCACAACAGCGGCGCCGATGACAATGGCCTGTAGAAGCAGGCAGCAGAAGCACGCAGCAAAGGAGGCGGCCCGCAGAGCGAGCACACAGCAGCAGCACCGACGACAAGGCCTGCAGAAGCAGGCAGCAGCAGCACGCAGCAGAAGGAGCGGCTCGTAGAGCGAGCTCGAAAGAACCAAATGGCAGAATACTGCCTCGTGTTCTTTGGAACAAGAACAAAATGCCCACAAAGAAAGCACACAGCAAAGGAAACGGCCCAGAGAGCGAGCACACAACAGCATGGTAATCGGTTAAGTAATCAACTTTAATTCAAAAAAAGAAAATTAAAAAAGGTGCTTTAATTTCCAACATCCTCTTTGCAATCTTTATTCCGGTGATTGCAGCTGTCCCATCAAAAGCATAGCTTTAACCAATCCTTCTTGTTGCAGTTCTGGGCTATGTGTCCATACTCCAGACACCGGTAGCATCTGAAGACTTTAACCTGTTTCCTCACTTGGTAGCTTGTAAAGTCTATGAACAGCCTCTTTGTTTCTTCTATAAATCTGGCATCAGTCTCTCCAGTATTAACCAAAGCTACTTTCTGCCCTTTTTTTATTTGCTCATAGCAGTGTTACTGTTCTCATCTGTGGCAAGCAACCAGGGATTCTACTTAATGCGAGTTTGACCTTTAATGTGCGACACTTTTTTTGTGACTTGTTTCCGTGGTGTTACGCCAGCTTTAACGACCAAGCAGCTTAAAGTCAATTTTGCGAGAAATTTTTGCAAATTTCTAGTTTCTCTTGAATTATGGCAAACATACCTGATACTTTGTGGAAAGTACAACAAACAAAGTTAATTCAGAAAGTAAGTAACTTTAATAATGTCATTAAATATGTACTACTTTTTTAGTACGTTTTAGGTATAACAATGTTATTTTTTATATTTATGGCTTATTCACCACATTTTTTTTCATAACTGAACTAGCAAGGACAACTTCATGGCATGGATAATTTTTAGATTAATTTAAGATCATTCACATTCAGTAAATCCTACACGAAAAATGCACTACTCAGAAGAGTTTTTTTCCTAGCAGCCCTTGGGCAACAATAAAATTGGTCAAATAAATTCAGATATATTACAGAACGTCTTTTCAACATACACTAGAGTTTAATACACTAGCATCTACGGTTCATTGCTATGCACTCCAACCCTCTAAACACTTTCAGCATTATTTCAGAATTTAATTACTGATGCCTCGATGCCTTGTTGATGCTAGGGCATGGTAGCCTTTGTGCGCAGTGGAAGCTGTAAAATTGTAAGTGCTGCGACGAGGTCCCCATCTCACGTTGATCTCGTTACAGAGCGTAAATGGAGTTACTCGTGCAGCAATTATATTGAGCCGTAAATCATAAATTTTCACAGGGCTAGTTTCCAGAGCCCGTCGACCTTGATTAAATAAACAACAATGCAATTGAATTTGCATTGAACAATAAAGATTTATTCAAAGAGTCAACAAAAACTAAATATTTACAAGGGTAGTTCAAGGTTATCACTTGCGAAGAAATGCGCGGAGCGATGACAATGTATAATTTTTTTTACTGTGGGCGCTAAGTGCGTAGAGCCTCTGAACTATCGACAAAAAAACTTTGTTCACAACTCAGAAATAAACAGAATAAACCCGCACTTCACAATATTCATACTTTGCGAACTAGGTATGAACATTACTATACTTAAAAATGCGAAGGTCGTTTTAACTTTACAATGCAGCACTGTCAGATTCTTTCAGTCTTTGGTAGTAACATTGATAAAAAGTGTCAGCGTCTTATAACTGCATGGCACAGAGTAAGAATAAAATATGCAAAATAATGTTATTTTAACCAGATACACTAATCCAGGGATAGCCTAAAATTAACAAAAAAATTGGAAATTGTCTATATAAAATACTCATAACCACGTTTGAAAATTTATAGCAGTGTTGCTTAATAGATAAATACACTGAAAAATTGTTTCTCCAATTTTTTGAGCTTATATTAAGAAGCAACGGGGTCAAAAGCTTTGTTTCTGTAATCATGTGGTCAAAAAATTTAAGCAGAGTTAGGACTGACGTTAAACAATTCTACATGATAAAATATTGGATATCGTAAGTATAACCTTTAAGATTAACAGGAATTTCTTAGGTTGGGTTAGGGACACAAAGTAACAGGCTTGAGCTAAACGATTGTGAGACTAAGATGCTGCAGAATCGATCTTAATTTTTTCAGTTATTTTGCTGAGGCATTTTAAGTTTAATGAATTAGCTAAGGTTGCTCAAAAGCTCAAAACAGGAGCATCTGTATGTTTTTTTTTTTTTTTTAGTTTTTTTTTAGATTTTTTTTAATTAATAGGTATAGAGTTCGACAATTTACATCAAACACGCTACTAGGCTCATATAATTAATTTAATAAGAAACTACGGAATTTTTGGTTAGTTTGACTATACTCATGGTAAAAGGCTAAAATAGATACTATAGAGCAACAAAAAATGGCAATACAGTTTCAGGAATGAAGTCCACTTAGGAACTGACCTTATACTCTTACAATTTTCAATTTTTTATAATTGTTAAGATTAGGCTAGCCAATCTCACAAAAGTACTGCTAAAATCGTTATCAGCAATCCAAAAAATATTTTAAATACTTAACACAGTGTCTCTCACAAAAAAAAATTTTGTGGACTCGTGTAATTACACTATTTAAATTAATTACTAACATTCTAAAAAACTTGTCTAAAAATTGTGTGGATTTTTAGTCTACGTTATAATAATGCAGTTTAATAATACCTTCTCAAGACATTACTCAATGATAAATTTTTTCTTCATGCTAAATGGATTTTTTTTCCATTGTATAAATTGAAGTGGATCTTTTCAAATGAGTTTGTCTCTTAAATACTTTTCAATAAAAGAAACACTTATTTAATTTATCATATCCATATCTTTGTGTTCTGTAATGTAATAAAAGTAATTGTAAAAATTTTTTCACAACTACATTAAATTAATCAAATTTTTTAAGTCGACTCCGGTGACTTTTCTTGTGAATCTTTATTTTTTTTTCATATCCACATATTAAGTAGTAAAATTAGTATAGAATAGAGGATTCATGCCTTGTCAGAGTATTTAAGACTATCTGTACATCTTGTTTGTAATATGTATGACTAAAGTTATAGAATTTTTGGATTGGCTTTAAATTACAATGACTTTTTGTTCTATTTCATGTAGTGATAAAATTCTTGGCAAGGACTACAATCTGAATAATTACCTAGCTAAAATAGATCGATATTTTTTAGAACTCAACACTAACTTAGTTAGGCTCCAAATTCCCTAAATTGAAATATAAATTGAATTCTGTAAATTGAAATAACAAATATAGTTTTAAATAAGATTAAAGTGAAAACTAAATAAGTGGGTTTCCTAACATTCATGCTATTTGGATCTATACTAGAAATTCCTTAAATTACTCTTATTCGTGTTTATTTTATAGAATCTACGTAACGTTGTCTAGCAGAAACGACACTCTGCGACTTTAAATATGCAAGACACGTACTTACATTACAAGAAAGCCAACGATGTACTGTATAACGGTGAAGCTCTTTATTGAACATCTAACCAAAGACACAAAACATATTAAATATACAAAGAATATTTTTATCGTTCGTACGAACTCACCGAAAATCAAGTATTGGTCTTTTGACCAAGCATAAAAATTTTGACAAAAAACATTATAAATTATGAGTACTTATCTGCTTTCACTTTCGACTAGTGCTATATACTACAAAACATAATGATGCACTGCAAACCTCAAGTATTTTTTCTCCAAAGAAAAAACTTAATTTTGTATTCTATAACCAGTATAATTTTGGGAGAAATTTTTTTTTTTAATGGGTATCGATATAAAAATAAAAACATTTTAGGCGATACAAAAATTATGTAATAAATTTTAAGCATCTCACAAATAAATGACTTTTGATCTTTATATGTACATGTTGGCATAAAAAAAATTTGTCAACTCCTTAAAAAACTTTCAGACCTCTTACCTATTTGATAAATTGCTTTTCCATGTCCTTCTTGAAGTCTCCATTTCATTTGAGTAACTAAATGTTCAAATCTCTGATTAGATGGATTCACAAGTTTTAATTTGTATTCAATATTTCCTTGTTCTGGTTCCGGAGGTAATCTATCTCGGCTGTCTTCAGAAGTACTGTTGTTTGAATCTGACAAATCGATATCTTCATTTTCATACTTATCCAATGATAATTTTTTGAATTTTGAATTACTATTATCCGTGTTAAACAAATCTAAAAACGATTCCATCTCTGAAAACAAATGAAAAACTCTTAAAAAAAATAATTTTTTAATTACATTAAAATACAAAGTAGCAGTTAACCGTATAATCAATTTCGGTAAGTGATGGAGAGTGAAAAATAAAGTCATGAAAAGTGTAACATCGATACACCAAAAAAAAAAAAGCATTGCACCAGGCTTTACACTTCGCAACTACTTTTCCAAATTCTATATTCCTAGTTTTAAAACAAAAATTAAAAAATAATTGAAATGAAGTGTTCATCTGATAAAAGAAATATTGATTTTTGATAATGTATCCCATGATTTTACTTTTTATTTTTATCTTGTTTTGTATTCCTATTTTGGTTAAGGACGTTCGGTAGAGATAGAACCCTGATATAAATCTTTTTGAAATTTTAACCAGACGTTCTTATTGTTGTTAAATAAAGCTGTTAAAATTTTAAGAGGTTCGTCTGTTTCGTTTCCAAGATATTGAATTTTAAAGTTCAGTCATTTTAACACGGTCGCTTATGGGGAAACTTATAAAAACTCAGTTTTAAAAAAATTGGCGTGATGAATGTCTCTAATTTTTTTATATGTCACAGATAATGTTATTAACTATATTTACTCAAAGTTTCGCGACGATCGTCTGATTAGTTTATGAATAAAAAAATTAAATAATAGTTNTTTAAAATATTATTGTTGAGATCTAAATGATGACAAAAAAACAATATGAAAGAGCAGATCGCAAAACGTCTGTCTAAGGACTCTGGGCATCAAGGACGTTCAGTAGAGATAAAAATCTGTGTTGAATCTTATTGAAATTTTCACCTGACGTTGTTATTGTTGTTACAATAAAGCTGTTGAAGTGTCAAGAGGTTTGTCTGTTTCGTTTCCGAGATATTGAATTTTAAAGTTCAGTTATTTTAACACGGTCGCTTATGGGGAAACTTATAAAAACTCGGTATTAAAAAAATTGGCGTAATAAATGTTGCTAATTTTTTTTTGTCACAGATAATGTTATTAACTATATGTACGCAAAGTTTCGCGACGATCATCTAATTAATTTATGAATAAAAAAAATTAAATAATAGTTTGCGACAAAAAAGCAACGGCAACGTCGCAAGAAGCGGAAAATTCAAAATGTTCCAGGACGTAAATCAGTAAATATTTGAATATTATGGTAGATATTTATGTATTTCTGTATAAAACATAAGCTTATATGTATATGTGTGCGAGTGTATGTACATAGGTTTCATCCGTTCCCATAACAAAACAATGTATTATAATAACACATATTTATTTTTCTTCATAAAATTTTCAATTTCTAATTTTCATACAATACAATTTCTTTACACAACATAATAAAATCACATGCTTGTTGTAATCGCAGAGACTAGAGTCTGTCTTAATTATTTAACGTATCACTTTCAATAAGACTTTCCAAGTTACACACAAATTCAAGAATTTTGTTTACATTAGCTTCTCTTTTAAAAAAAAACCATGTTCATTTAATAAAAACGATCGTAAACTAGCGTCACCCTCTATATCAACAATTACGTTAAAATCTACTCTACGAATGAGAGCTACGAATATAATTGTATGTACATGTATCTATTACAAATCTTATTAATTATTTACTCATTTTTATGACATTGTTATAACGAATAAAAATCAAATACTTATATCTTTAGCACAAATACATTACAAGTATACGCATGCGCTGCCGTAACTGACGCAGCAGACAGTGCAGACACTACTGAGTGCACACCACCTAATGTGTGTTTATATGTGTGTACATGAACACGCACACGTTGGAGACCCATGCGGCGATGCCAAGTCTTCACTTATCGCTACTTCCCCCTTGCCCCGCAAGTGGTCCCGCCCTCCGCTATCACTACCGAACTTCCTTAATTCAACCTACTGATAATCGTAGTAACCAAATTTTGTTTTAGAAATTTCATTACAAATACCAATGTTAATCAAAATAAAACTATAACATGACTATAAACATGAAATATACGTTATAAGGGAGTGAAAAAATTTGATTTCTGTCCTAAATTTTAATTGGAAGATATCTCATGTGTTTTTTGATTATAGTTAAGATTAGAAATTTTAACATTTTCATAGATAAACCTTAAAACAACATTAAAAGAAAAACTTTTCACACAAATTATTAAACCCAAATTCACACCAATATTATAAAGTGAATATTCTGATAAAACATGTCTTGTTCTGTCTCATTTGAACTCTCGTGCGACTCTTTTCTTTTCCACTCCTAATTCTAATCCGTATATGAGTGCAATTTTGCCAACTATTCACCACTATTTTTTTCTCCAAGTCGATGTTTAGGATGTATCTAACCAACAAAATGAGCCAACGTACTATGTTCATTTGTACCCGTAAAAACAGTGAATTATTTACAGTTAATAAGATACTACTAACAGATTTTTATATTTTTTTATCATTGAATATTAAATAACTATTGCTGATTGCACAAAATTGCACAAAATAACTATAAATAAATCATGAACTCTCTATTAAAACAATTATTATCTAACTTATTCATAGATAATAGAAAACCTTCTTATTTTTGCCGATTTTCCTTAATTAGGACGTCATAAAGATTAATAATTTTTAAATGAATTTTTTTTTTTTTTTTTTAG
>NW_019379538.1:923233-946642 GCF_000648655.2 Copidosoma floridanum
TTGGATCAATCCTCGCTTTTTTTTTTTTTTCTTAATCAACGCTGTAATTTAAGTAAAATTTGCGGTTGTGTAGTTTACAAAAGTCATGAGTAGAGTCACTCCAATATGATGACACACGTAGAAAGAAGCTACAGTAATTTGTACTATAAAAGCAATGGTTGAGTTAGGACAGAGAATCTTAACTGCAGTTTGTATCTTAAAGCTTCGTTAGTTTTACCATAGCTTTACAGTAATATTTTATTTACTGTATAATTTACTTTAATTTACTATGATTTTTAACGTAAAACTACATTAATGGTTTTCCTGGTTGAGAAAAAAGATTATTTCAGTGATATTATAACACGTTCATGGCAAAATACGTAATACGCTCAGTCAACAAGGCTATTCTCCCATCGATAGCAGACTTCTCCGTTACGACGCATTTGTATTTTAGGATAAACATTTTAAAAATTCGCTGAATTTCGATATCTACAGTTTGAGTTGGTGGGGCAACGTTTTTTAATTTAAAAATTTATGGATAAAAATGACTCCTTTTTACTTTTTGCAGAATATCACCTCTCTAATATGTTTTTTGCCATATATACCTCACGGTTTTTTTGTTCTTCATAAAATTACCTACAAAATAGTGGTAAGAAAAAGTCGCTGCGTTTTTTTGTTCAGTAATAAATTGCGTTCAAAGTTTAAAAAGTTATTTTTTTCCACATTAAATATTTCAAACACATAAGTATCTACGGACTTAAAATTTTCAGAATACATTACTGTTACTAATAAAAGTAAGTATACTTTATTTCGAGACAATCGATTTTTAACTTTTTGACTAATTAACGATCGAAATTTTTTAAAGGGCTTAGTTGCATAATGTAACAAAGATTTTGGTATGGTCTAATTTGGATCAAACTCGGCTTAAAAATTCTTAAAACTATTCAAATTTAATATTTTGTTGGAATTTAAAAAAAAATTAATTTTTGATGATTTTTTAATGACTTCTTTGACCTTATTGGTTTACGACAGATATAAGAAACCATATAACTTTTTTAATTGTGTATATTGAGGATTCGCTTTTGCACAGTTTAAAAGCTGATGTTTTTTTAACGAAAAAAAAAAAAAAATTTTACTTTAGGACCTTAAGGGGCCAAAAATTTTTTTTTTCTTCTTGAAATTCGTCACAGCGTATTGAATGTGATTAGTTCTTGAAATTTAGTGAGGTTTAAGTTCAATAGTTGTATTTAAATAAAAGTATTCAACGCATCCTCGTAAAAAAGTATGATAAGTATTCCACTGCATATAAACTTGTTTAACTGAAAAACGGAAAAAGTAGTCACAGCTTATTACAGATAGTCGTAAAACTGTTAACTACATACTTAGCGTAAAGAAAAAAAAAAAACCAAAAAATAAGAAAAAAAGTAATGAAGTGAAAAATGAAAAAATAAAAAAAAATGAAATGAAATCAATAAAGACCTGAAAAAATACAGTAGAATAAAGAAAAAAATGAATCAGAAAAAGAAAAAAAAATGAAATAAAGGAAGTTAAAAAAAATAAAAAAAAACTAAAAGAAACAAACCAGGGGATACAAATGGGTTATGGGACCCGCGGTAAAAACGAAGTTCTTTAAACATGAAATGAGTATAAAGAAACACAATTTCTCAGATAACAAGAGGGTCGCGAGACTCATAGGAAGAACGAATCTCTATTAGAATAAGTACTGCATTTATGTAGTTTAATAAAAGAAAGACTTGAAAAACAAATAATAATAAAAGAATTTTAAAAAAAAATGGGTTTAGTACTCACGATGGTTGAACTTTGTGAGTACGTCATGCATAAATACAGTACTTAGGAAGTTTAACTATTATGATATTATGAGTAATAAACTACTTGATTTTTTTTTTTTTTTTTTTTTTTTCATTACTTGCAAATTGTCCCTACACTTGTGCAAAACAGTAAGACATTTTAAACTAAGCCAGAAAATTCAAAAAACCATCAAAGTTTTGTATTCCGTTGGAATTAAAAAAAAATGTCGGTTTCAACCGATTTTATGACGATTTTGTAGCGACACTACTTTTAGACATAGGTATAAAACTACATAACTTTTTTAATTAAACGTCTTAAGAACTCGCTTTTGTACTTTTAAAAAGCTGCTATTTTTTTATAGATTAAAAAAAAATCCTAGCATGCTTAGGAGCCGAGATGACTTTTTTTTCTTAAAAACCTAAGCCGTTAATTAGTAATCCATCCAGCTGAAACTTGCACATGTTGTTGTTCAATACTTATATTTTTATAAGAAAAATAGTATCGATCTGTATGCAGCCAGATAACAATGAAATCTTGGTAAAACAATAAGTACTGTATTCGCGGCGCGCACCGGATCCCTAGTTTTAGTGGAGGGGAGAGAGCCACTGCGGCGGCGATGGCTCTTTAAGCGCAGCTTGGCGAAAAGAGAGCAAGTAGTTTCAAATCTTCTATGCTTGCTATAATATAATTTTCTCAGCTTTTCTTGCACGTAAAAAAATCCTTTTGGAATCGATTTAGGGTAACTTGACAATATATAATAGAAGGTGACAATTGTTATTATGTATGCCACCGCTGTAGCTCTCCCTCCTTCACTGAAACTAGAAATTTTGCGAGCGCCGGTACTATTTTTTGTATGAAAACATAAGTATTGAACAACAACATGTGCAAGTTTCAGCCGGATAAGTTAATAATTAGCGGCTTAGGTTTTTTAAAAAAAAAGTCGTCTCGGCTCCTAAGCATGCTAGGACATTTTTTTTTTATTCTATAAAAAAATAGCAACTTTTTAACAGTACAAAAGCGAATTCTCAAGACGTTTAATTAGAAAGTTATATAGTTTTATATCTGTGTCTAAAAGTAGTGTCGCTACAAAATCATCATAGATCGGTCGAAATATACATTTTTTTTAAATTCCAAAGGAATACAAAATTTTGATAGTTTTTTGAACTTTCTGGCTTGGTTTGAAATGTCCAACTGTTTTGTACAAGTGTAGGGACATTTTGCAAGTAATGAAAAAAAAAAAATGAAAAAATAAAAAAAAATGAAATGAAAAATCAATAAAGACCTGAAAAAATACAGTAGAATAAAGAAAAAAATGAATCAGAAAAAGAAAAAAAAATGAAATAAAGGAAGTTAAAAAAAATAAAAAAAAACTAAAAGAAACAAACCAGGGGATACAAATGGGTTATGGGACCCGCGGTAAAAACGAAGTTCTTTAAACATGANTCGATCGACTGGCCAGACTTTGGGACATCAGTCAACATAACCTCACTTTTGGTGCGTCCTAATAGCTGGCCAATGTTGATTATGCACAATTCATAGGACTGGCCAATCATTAGGACTTAAAGTTTCGGCCACAGGGATAAGTTTTTTCTACAGAGGCCAAGAATTGGTACTTATTTATTATTATTTTTTTTTTTACGCTAAGTATATAGTTCACAGTTCAACGGCTACCTATAAGCTATGACTACTTTTTTCGTTTTTCTGTCAAACTAGTTTATATGCAGTGGAAGACTTGTCATACTTTTTTACGAGGATACGTTGAATAATTAAAAAGAATATAAGGAAATGATCTGTTGAAAGCTCCCAATGTTAAGTATGATAGATTACTATTATATAAACCTAAAAATTTTGAATTCAATCCACGAGTTGTTTTTTTAATAAAATAAGAAAAAAAGGGTCAAGTATTCGTAAAAGCGCATATATAGGTATATCCACATGAAAAAAAAAAAATTGCAGGCGTTGCTACATATTTGCGCTCCTCCTTTCTCTTTTAACTGTCCCCCCACTAACTGTGATAAACGTTATTAATTCAAAAAAATCACCTTAGTATCGAATACAAAAATTATCAAAGAATAAAACGCAATAAAAATTAATTACTGTATTCATAGAACCTTGTATAAATAAACCATTGATGAAAAAACGATGAAAAAAATGTAAGACTATTGGGAAAAAGTTGGGAAATTTTGAAAATAATGAAAAAATTGAAAAAATAATTATTTATTGATTTATTTAAAAATTAACTAATTAATGAAAATCAAGAAATATTCAATAATGTATGGAAAAGCTGTTGCTAAAAAAAATATTGTGTTGGAGTTTGAAAAATAATAATTTAATTAAAAAAAAAAAATAGTTAATCGAATGAATATTCATACCTTCTATGACAATCCTTTCGGAATAGACTTGGGGTAGCTTGACAAGATATACACGAATATAAAATTTACTTTTTTATAACAATTTAAATGAGACAGTTGCAAGAATATCGATTATCTTAGGTACATTGATACCTGGCCTAAAACATTAATACCGTTATTTTGAAGTAGGAATATGATATTCATACAAAAAAATCTGTTAAGTGAAAAGGATCTTTAATTTACACTAAAAATAAAAGTACTTCAATGTTATGCTCACTATAAATCAAGATTGACTTACAAAACAACGGGGCTTTCGACATCAAAAAGAAATGAGTCATTAAATTTACTGTCCTAAATATATGATTAATCAATATCGTTATTAATTTCTTTATCTGACATACGTGAAATACGTTAAAACCCACTATACATGTGATGCTATAAATGTGTTCGACGGCTAACCTGATGCCAGTAATTTATTTACAAAAATCGCAGAGAGTTGAGAATTTTTTTCTCTACTCCAAAATAAATGTATTATTGTTTCAAGCCAGGTTTCAATGTACATAATACAATCAATATTTATGCAACCGCTCCATTTCAATTGTTATAAATAAGTAAATTGTACTTTCGTGTAAAACTCGTCAAGCTACCTCAAGTCCATTCCAAAAAGATTTTCATAGGTAGTATAAAAGATACATAAGGTTTAACGAGCACGTCTGATTTGAAGCGTGAAAGTTTAGTTCAGTAGCAGAGCCAAACCCGAGCCTTGGTCTCACCTCATGCCTCTCAGAGCGCTCGGCTACCACACGGTAAACTTGACGTTCGTTTTCTCATACTAAAAATAGCAATAAGGAACTGAAAAATTTTTTTAAATTTGAATACAACTATTAAACTTAAGCGTTACTAAAGGAGCAGCCTTGGAACTGTGGTAAGCGTGCTTGTTACTGATACAACGCTGTTCTAGGAGTCATGGATTTCATTCCCGGTGGATGCAGATTTTTTCAAAAACTGTTTTCATCGAGAAAAGTTCCTATGTAACCCCGGCGGTTTCGGGGCGGGTTTTTTCGTAAAATTTTCCTTCAGAGTATTTCCAGGGTTTTTTCCTTGCCCCACAGGTCTTCGGGCCTAGGTAAATGCGAAACAGTGTTAGAGCTACTAGCAGATCCGATGCACCAGACAGGGATCGCCAGCTTAACCAGCGAAGAGTGGACGTCCTGAAATATGGAGTCCTCTTCGCGAAAAGGCTACACAGTGGCGAGTGGACCCAATGCTCAATAAGTGCAGCACGTGTCAGCTTAACTGGCAAGGTGTTTCACCGGAGATACTCACACTGTGCCCATGTATTAGGTATGATATCAGTAAAAAGGGTTGGAAATGGATGCGGCAATACATCCCCACACATGGGTGGTGAATGGGTGGCCCCGGCGACTAGGCTAGAGTAGGCTGGCGTGGCAACACGGTAAAAAAAAAAAAAAAAACTTAGACCTTACTAAATTCCAGAAATCAACAACGTTAAATACGCTGTCACGAATTTAAAAAAAAAAACAACCAAAAACCACCTCAGGACCATCGACAGAAATAAAACTTTCAACTTAAATGTTATCAAACTCGGTAAAATAGAAACTAAAAAAATTAGAGTACATCTAATTTAAATAGATCTTAAAGAATTGCATATTAAAATAGTGAAAATTTTAATATTAGTACGTATTCGAGCCCGCGCGTGCATTAAGTACATACCCCTTAATAAACTACTTATGTTATGATTCACGCATTTTAAGTAGTTCTATGTTTGCTGATACATGTAATACATGTACGAATTGTTGGTCATGTAATGTAGAATGAAAAAAAAATTTCACTTTACTGAGCCAAAAGAAGATACTTTCGTCCTGTTACGCGGGACAAAAATTCCTTTTTTTTAAAACTAGTATTCGTACATTTAATTTGACGTTACATGTGTACAATAAATTCTTTTTTTATCCAACAAATAAAATTTTTTTATAATTTCGGCTACCATAAAAGTAAAATAATCCTCTCTATCTTACTGAGATTAAGGAAAACAATAGATGTTTTTCATTGTCAATTTATAATTTTTCATTCAATTTTTTTTCTATGATTAATTACAATTGAATATTAAAATTCACCCATGCTCAACTAATTTCTACTGATCTCAAAAAATTAGTTAAAATAATATAGTTTGAAAGAGTACCTCCTTCAGAACTTCCATTTGCTTGTTTTTTGATAACTTGAACATTGTTTAGGGTTTACATCAACAATAAAACACCACTTGATTTTTCTTGAGCAAAAATTTTTTATTAATATACTTGTTAATATTTCGCCTCATCATGGAGACCTTTTCATTATGATTCACTATAAAGTTAGTAACCCTTTAGGAAACCCGGAAAATGGGTGTTTTGAGTTCATCTAGCTTCTTTTTCGAAATATGAATGTTTTTCGAATTTTCAGGTTATGTTTTGACAAAAATTTTTCGAAGATTTTGTAAATGTCTATAATTATTTTTCAAACATGGCATAAGGTAAATGTACCGACGCTTGGCCACCAAAAAACTGGTTCTAAAGACTAGACACAATCACAATTTAACGATTCGCACAAATTTCTGCAGCTGTAAAAAATATTTTCATCAATATTCACGCTTAAAAATTATATACACTTCATTCTTAAAAAATATCTTGATGATACTTTGATATAAAAATTAAAAAAAAAAATTTCTAGAAAGCAACTTCGATCGACTGGCCAGACTTTGGGACATCAGTCAACATAACCTCACTTTTGGTGCGTCCTAATAGCTGGCCAATGTTGATTATGCACAATTCATAGGACTGGCCAATCATTAGGACTTAAAGTTTCGGCCACAGGGATAAGTTTTTTCTACAGAGGCCAAGAATTGGGACATTCGACTGAGTCAAATAATAAATAAATTCTTTTTTCCTGTGTTTGCAAAAAATTATTTCTTCTGCGTGCAGCTTAGAGTAGTGTCATAACTATCAAATAATACCCAGAAAGACTTGAAATTTTACTATTTTTTAATATTTGTGGAGTATTTCAGAAATTAGCCTTCTAAGGTGGCCAAGCTTTGGTATATTTGCCTTACGAAAGAAAATTTTTTTTACTTGTTCTCTTCAAGATACAGTCGAAAAATCAAAAAATTCAGGTTATGTTTGTGCATGGCCCAACCCCTCTATATTTGTGCGCCTCTATCATGTAGTTTTCCTTTAGGATACCCGTAAAAGTTTTTATTTTAAGCCAATTTTGCCTTCCTTCCGAGATACAGCGTTTTTTTATTGTTTTCAAAGGTAAGGTTGTCGTATTATACATATTTAATAGTTTCTACACGTTTTTTACATTTTCGTATGCATATAAAAAGATACATAAGAAAAGAGAACGATTTTTACTACATTTTTTCAAAGACATTAAAGAGATAAAGCAACGATTTGTGTCAGACATTATTTACCTGATAGTACCTTAGCAGTAACAGTGGGCCAGTTTAGCCCATAATACATATACGTTACGATTTCCACCATGCAGCAGTAGGTAGGTATACCTACTCTATATATAGAGTACTATAGAGAGAAGCTATGTCATATATATAGATTTTTTGTTTTTTAAATATTTTACAGCCATTTTTTGAGAACTATGCCCTATAGGCACTGCAATGATGTGTTACTATGCATTTACATGCTATCGTCACTGGCATAGTAAAAAACCGTCTCAGATTTAATTGTGACATCAATCACTTACACAGCAAAGGGGACCTTATTTTACATGGCTTCCGAACCGTTTGGCCACAGTTAGTAATACGCACTTAAGAAATAAGTTTCTCAGAGGTGCGAGCCATTTATTCTACTGTATTTTTTCAGGTCTTTATTGATTTCATTTCATTTTTTTTTATTTTTTCATTTTTCACTTCATTACTTTTTTTCTTATTTTTTGGTTTTTTTTTTTTCTTTACGCTAAGTATGTAGTTAACAGTTTTACGACTATCTGTAATAAGCTGTGACTACTTTTTCCGTTTTTCAGTTAAACAAGTTTATATGCAGTGGAATACTTATCATACTTTTTTACGAGGATGCGTTGAATACTTTTATTTAAATACAACTATTGAACTTAAACCTCACTAAATTTCAAGAACTAATCACATTCAATACGCTGTGACGAATTTCAAGAAGAAAAAAAAAATTTTTGGCCCCTTAAGGTCCTAAAGTAAAATTTTTTTTTTTTTTTCGTTAAAAAACATCAGCTTTAAAACTGTGCAAAAGCGAATCCTCAATATACACAATTAAAAAAGTTATATGGTTTCTTATGTCTGTCGTAAACCAATAAGGTCAAAGAAGTCATTAAAAAATCATCAAAAATTAATTTTTTTTTAAATTCCAACAAAATATTAAATTTGAATAGTTTTAAGAATTTTTAAGCCGAGTTTGATCCAAATTAGACCATACCAAAAACTTTGTTACATTATGCAACTATGCCCTTTAAAAAATTTCGATCGTTAATTAGTCAAAAAGTTAAAAATCGATTGTCTCGAAATAAAGTATACTTACTTTTATTAGTAACAGTAATGTATTCTGAAAATTTTAAGTCCGTAGATACTTATGTGTTTGAAATATTTAATGTGGAAAAAAATAACTTTTTAAACTTTGAACGCAATTTATTACTGAACAAAAAAACGCAGCGACTTTTTCTTACCACTATTTTGTAGGTAATTTTATGAAGAACAAAAAAACCGTGAGGTATATATGGCAAAAAACATATTAGAGAGGTGATATTCTGCAAAAAGTAAAAAGGAGTCATTTTTATCCATAAATTTTTAAATTAAAAAATGTTGCCCCACCAATTCCAACTGTGGATATCGAAATTCAGCGAATTTTTAAAATGTTTATCCTAAAATACCAATGCGTCGTTACGAAAAAATAAGGTCATCTTGCTTTCTTAACTGAGCTAGAATAATAAAGAAGATCGTCGGCCCCTTTTTCGATCTGAAGAATGATTATCGTAATTTTTCGGTAAAAATTATAGTAAATAAGGATAAACTGTACTGAAAATAAAATATTACCATAAAACTACAAAAAAATTCACTAAACATTAGGATATGAATTGTACTTGAAATTTTCAGTCTCACTTTTACCATTGCTTCAAGAGTAAAACTTAACGTAGCTTTTTCCTGCGTGTAAGAAATAATATGCGCAAGATACTTTTGATTTTGTATTTATAAATGTGATCTTTCGCATTATGTATATAACTTTTTGTAATACATTTTATATATATACATATATTAAATCCATCAAAACAATGTGAGTGTCAATTGTATTCCAGATAATTAATTGTTTTGTATGTCTGTACTACTAAATAATTAATTTATCAATTCAAACGTTATATAAACAGCATTGATTGATTACTATGTTTAAAGGATTTGTGCAGAAAACACAGCCTATTTGTTTACTAAGAATAAGCTACTTGCAAGATGATTAGTGCAATTTATTTAAAGCACAAGAGCGTAGACAGAGAATATCATACAATTATTATGTGTTTCTTGGGATTGGATACTCATGTTTTCATAAATTCAAGTTAAAAACGAAAGTGCAGTAAGAAAAGCATGCTAAGTTTCTGAAGATTGATTTCTTTTGATTAAAGCTGATTTATTATTTGATAAAAGTGCAGACTGCTTATTTTAGAAAGTACTTTTGCAAATTGTTATTATGTAATAAAAATTTAAATCAGTCAAAAGTTTTCTGTCCTTTAGATCTTGGTATTTTATACGTACTGCAAAAAATTAAAGCATGATCATTTACGACAACAAATTGATAAATAGATATTTTTCACCAAATGTGTGTGTACAGTATTTTATGTGAACTGTTTTTGAAATTAATAAAAAAATTGTAGGAGTAAACGTAGAAACTTAAGTTAATGTTTCAATTCTAGAAAAAAAGACTGTATTTTTTGGAAAAAAAAAAATTTATTTCACTAAACTGGATCGAAAAAACAGGTGCGATGCGTGGTGGGTTTCAGAGATACTTAAATGGTGTACTCCGTTATCGTATCATGGCTTCCAAGACAAAACAGATGTCCCCGTAATATTTCCCCGCAAAACCGAAAGGGGGCTTTCCAAAATCTACGATTACAAGAGTTACGGTAGCGTTGCGCGACTTTAAGCACGCGTTTCGTACGTAAGAGCATCAGTTATAACACGAGATGGTCAGTAGTGCTACCAAAACTCTCACAATCGTAGGTTTCGGAACACTACCCTTTAGTTTCCGCGAGAATATCAGAACGATTCATTTGAGAGTCTCGATACAATAACGGAATACGTCGTAAGTACCTAACACAGCCGCGGCACATTTGTTGTGACAGGCAGCTGTTTGCATTGTTCAGATCGCTAGCTGGATTAGTAGCCTATATTTGAATTTTTACGATCTTAGTAACATATTTTTTCAAACATGGCATGAAATTCTTACAGGCAGATTCGTTAGATTGTTATTTAGTTTTCACTCATCATTTTCTACATCAATCGTGAGACATGTCACTGCCTCTGCGCACCAGAATTGCGAAGAAACCTGGCAAAATGCGTCATTGAGTATACTCAACATAAATTTATGTATGTTTACGACACGCTGAGCCACAAATTGTAAGAACGGATATATAGGTATACACTCGCACCAGTGCGCAAGTTAAAATGCCTTGAATTTTTGTTGCAAAAAACGATCTTGCTACTCAATTTTTCGATAAGAAAATATAGGGGTCAACCACTTAATTTTTTCGCAAATCACTACTGAAAATTTACTAACTTAACACCTATGCCTATGGACAGTGGTCACAAAATCGACTATATCTTCAGAAATCTTTTATTAGCCTCAAAAATTTAAAATAGTTCTTGTGTATTTACTTCCAAAGAATCAATTAAATTCTCAAAAATATAGGGTCAACGACTTAACTTAAAAGAAAATCAGAAGAAAAGTATGAAATATTAATCTAGCTTGCCTCGCAACATGTCCCAATTTTTACAATTCTAATTTCACAGTACTTTTCTGGAAATTTTTTGATCTTGTACTTTGGTTTTATCGAAATAACTATATTTATTGAAAAATTTATCGTCGAAAAACATTAATTTTTGAAGGGCTCTCATGGCACCCTACCCTAGGTACGGTACCAACCGCCCAAGCCACCTTAACTATATTAAATAGGAAGATATTTTACATTTGTATATAAACTGTCTCATTTTATCGATCATGTGGTGCTTTGATTATTGTTTTCTTGAGGAGATTTAGTAAAAGTACTGGTTATTTAAAAAATTACTGAAATAAGAGGAAAAAAATAACTCTGTTACAACATTATTATAACAGTCTAGGAGCGCGCAGTGGCTCGGTCAGCTGGTTGGTGGATCGACACGCGGGAGACCGCAGTTCGATTCCGAGCCAGTGCGACTCTCCCAAGCAAGTACCTCTGTGAATTTTCACATGTGCTTTTTCACCACGCAATGCTTCTCATGAAGGGACGATCAACCTTCTCGCAGCAAGATTGTTGTTACTGCTGCTTCGGAGTTCCTTAATGCTTTGTGCGGTAACCTTCAGTGTTTCCTTATACTACACGAATAAGTTCGTGGCCAGTAGAATATTGCAATTTTTGCTTTCTCTGCTATCGCCGGAACCACTTTCGGCGGGCCTCCTTTGCTGTCCCTTGCTCCTTGGCGTAGTCAGATACTATTGATGTTCTCGATACGCACTCGAGTTGCCTCAGCCAACACGTTATGCCTTACGAGTATAAGGTACTCACGAGTCGTGAGAGTGAAGAGTTGACTAAAACTTTAGAGGAAAGGTGACAGACGTAAAGAGAGCGATTTTTCCTCTTGATGGTGCGTTTTTGTAGCATCAGAGCGAGTAAAAGAGGCCTTTGGTTGAATGAGGTCAACCAATGAGCGATGTTCTTACAGACTGCATTGACAGCAAAACAGTAGGCTTGCACGATGATGTTACATGTTATGATTTCATGTATTAGGAAATAACAATACAACAGTACTAATCACATTTGTCTGACAAGTGCAATTGAGTTTTTTTGGGTCAGTGATGATGAAAGCTCGCATTAGCAATATAAGAACGCTAAATACAAGTTAAATTGTGACAGTAAGCTAACAAATTTTGAAATTAATCCTTCTGGGGATTTTACAATTAATTTTGAATATAATGAAATATTATGTTAATTACAAATTTTAAAATCGGTGTTATTAGAAGTAAATAATCAATGCGCAAGTAAATTATTCATTTATACATACAACACGATTTATTCATTCACACGTATAATACGATTTCAATACATACGTACATTCTTTCAAAGAGGTTGGCTGTACCACATGTCAGCACATTATTGAACATTCACCTTAAAGCAATCACACACACATACAAATTTAGTATGAGCTCCTCTTGTCATATGAGCTTGGCTCATATTAACAATATGTCTTATCTGAACTTGACAGATGAATAGCTTTTAGTTATTATTTAATTCGTATCAACTCGGGCTGTAACACTTCAATGAAAGGTCTTGAGCTCTTACATTAAAAGCTGTGTATCTATTGTTAGCTGTAAAATCCAAAATGGCGGCAAAACACGTGACCCACACCTGATTTTTACTAAAACTATCGAAAATGTGCTGAATTTACCCGACTGACGTCTACAGAGATTTGAATGACAATTCTTAGTTTCATTCTCAGAAATCAGTCTGAAAAAAATCTTTGTTAAACTTAGAATTAAAAGTGGCGTCAAAAACATGTGACATATGCGTCTTTTTGAAAAATTTTCAAATAAAATTTTGCGTCCAGTCCTAATAAAGCTGCAATATTAATTCATTATATACGATGAAAATGTTAACTTTAAAAATATATGATTGCTGTGGATTCAAACTTGACATATCGTTATTAGTTCTGCACTGACGTAACGAAGCTATAAAACAAGCAAATAGATGTATTTTTCCAGTAGAGTATAGTTTTATGATTTTATATATTATTCATTGTCAGTACGGCGGCATTAACCATGTTATACTAGTATTTACGGTACGAAACGCATTCCAACAATCATTTTTTCAAGGTTTATTAGCATGTATAGTAGCAAGAGAAAGATATACAATATTATTTAAAACCAAAAGTATTATATAATAGTCTTTCGTACAAAATCGTAACCAAAAACAAGTCATATTTAAAATTCCTTGACCAATCCAATAACTGTTTTCAGATATTTTTATAATAGTAAAAAACAGAACTTATGTTTTGAATCATAAAATTAGCAGCAGTTTGTGAATGATGATTAGTAAACTTCAAGGAATACTATTTTATTTATACAATAGTTCTGTGCTTTCACGAGCATCTAAATATCTTTTAATAATCAATTTTTTTTGTTGAACATAAAAGCATGGTTTATTGAAATTTTTTGTAAACTCGTGTAGGGTTCATGCTTACAGTTCACTGAAAAAAAGATGTAAGTCAAGTGTTTTGGGGTCATTTTAGATTTAATGTTACACAAAAAAAATTTTTCTATACGATGTTTGATTGATATGTTCAAGACCCTCCATTTAAGCCTTTGTAGACCCCTGTAGGGTTTATGCCACAAGACTTACAGTAGTTTTATTGTAAAAAAACTGTTAGTCACGTCTTTCTGCAGCCATTGTGCATGTTATAGCAGACAGAAAATTTTTTTATACATCTTTTGGTAGAGGAGCTCAAGACTTATCAAATAAGCCTTTTTAAGCTCCTGTAGGAATTATACCGTGAGCTTCTTAGTAGTTTGATTAAAAAAAACCTGCAAGTCACGTGTTTTTACCGCCATTTTAAATTTTACAGCAAACAAAACACTTTCTTTACTTTTTTTCTATAAAAGAGCTGAAGACTTTTAATTCAAGCCTTTTTAGACGGCTGTAGGGTTTATGCCACAAGACCTATAGTAGTTTTCTCGAAAAAAAGCTGTTGGACACGTGTTATTGCCGCCATTTTGGATTTTATAACAGGTAAAAAAATTTTTTTATACAACAGTTGATAGAAGAGCTCAAGACTTTGAATTTCAACGTTTTTAACCTCTACAGGGTCCTTGCCACAAGATTTATAGTTTTAATGAAGAAAATCTGTAGGTCACGTGGTTCAGGCAGCCATATTTGATCAGGAATGTTGACTCAATCCATACGCCACCCGGCATTAAAAACTAGATGCTCAGACCTTTTATTTGATTACCTACAGAACTTAAATAAATCAAACTAATTTTGGAGACGGGAGGGTCATTTGTTTACGCAGAAAACCTTATATACTTACAACACAGCAAGACATCAATGTGTTTGATGTGAGATCAAATACGTCAATATTACTCTGTTTGATTTTATCAAAGTACGAGTACTAGACAGTATTAAAATACGAGTGTCATACAAAAAGTAAAGTGCACGGAAAAAAAAAAAAAAAAACTTNATGATGACATGTGATCAAAGACATGCAGCCCAGTCATCGTCCAGTGGAAAAAGATCAAACATTCTTAGAAAGACAGCTACAGGTACACCTAAAACTACAGGTAACTTTTTTTTTTTATACCGGGTTGCCACGACAGCCTACTTGGCCTAGTCGCGGCAAGTACAATTGTATGCATGTATCGACGTGGTATACAAAAATGTCCACGCGATTTGTCTAAAAAACTTGGACGTTCTTATATTTTAATTACCAGTGTATGAAGGCCTTAGAAATTTCTTACAAAATATTAACTCAACTTATTAAACTTACCTATACCTTTTAGTTTTGTTAAAAAGTATTTTTATAAGGATTTCACAATTTTTAACAAAAATACACATTTTTTAATGTTTATTTAAAAAAACTTAATTACATCAATTATCACTTGTATTAGGAAGCACTAGATAGAAAAGAAGTCTGTACAACATAGCTACGGTGATCTACAACTATGAAAATTTTTTTATTAAAATGGGGGACAAAAATGGCATTTATTTGTGGATTTCTTCTCAAAACATCATACTCTTCAGAACATGGCTACCACGCGCGCAAATTGGATGATCTCTTCAACATTGTTAACTGTTTACAATACGACGTAAAAAAAATGGATTTTATAATGTGTTTTAATAAGCACAATGTAGTTGCGTGCCTTACAAATAATTTAGATGCTTTTTCTTTATTGTAAATACTCATTAAATAAAGTAAAAATAAAAAAATTAAAAAGGAGGTTTAAGGGGTCCTCGGTTCGATTTCCAGTAGATGCAGATTTTTTCAAAACTGTTTCAATAAAAATTTTTTTTCTCCAGCAGAGAGAAGTTTTAATAATTACCGACATTGCTTCGTCAGTAGTTTTTTTTTTCCAGTGAAGAAAAAATTAAGGGGTACCCTAATTATTAGCTGCACCTGTGAAATTTAATTAATTCGAAAGTGCAAATATTTAATTGATTGGTGAAAAAAAAGGTTATTAAAATGAAAANTGTGATCTACCCTGTATTTATTATTGATAATTTTACTGATTGCATACATGTGTAATTTTGGAGTAGGACCTTCACTAGGTCTTTTACTACAAATAAGCACACTGTAGAGGCCAGGGCTCTTTTCAGTGTAATACTTTGGATCCTTTTGTGTCGTTATATTTGAGTAGTGAGATTTACCGGTTCCTGTTGCAGTTTGGTAGGCTTTATCTTTGTCATTGTTTACAGTTTTAGAGGATGACGCTAAAGCGACAGCTGCATGGCGATACTTTCCTCTTCCTCCGTAGGACTTTTTTTTGGTATTTTATTTGAACCTGTAGCAGTGTCTTCAGTATCAGACATTAAGCACTTATTGCTCACAGTCTTTTCATATAGGCTAAGTTAGACTTCATAATTATCATAGTCCATACTTTTCAATGCCATTCTTAAAGCCTTTACCTGTAGACGCCACCCAGACGTCCGGGAGAGCGTAGAAAGTTTTGCCTTCATCCTCTTACTCTTGCAATAGCTTTTGAGAATTTAGGTTAGGACGCCATGGAGTCCCATTGCCCACATGGAAGGATGTAGAGACAGGGCTCACCAAATTTGCCAGTGCAGCCAGAGCCGAAGCTTGTCTTAAATTTACCGCAAGAATTACCAGTCAACCGTGCAGTGCAAAATATATAATTAATTATTTAATTAGAGTAAGAAACTACGCCACTTGCAAATGAGCAACAGTAGATAAGATATGGCGGTTCTAGAATACGGCGGATCTAGAATAGCCCCCATCTCCACGGCGTGTTTTTATCATCATCGTCCTTAGTAGACAGTTTTTGATACTTAACATTAGTTGTGAAATTGCTTGCACTCGGTTCATTGTATTACTTACACTACAATAGTCATGAGTTTTAGTGATGTTAAGGTTTTGAAAGTAGTTTACAAAACATTTTTACTGAACTGTACCGTAAAAAAAACAATATTTTGAAATGAAATGTTAAACACAGTGTTTCAATATGGTACAACATTATTGGTTCTATTTAATTTAAAATTTATGTCATTTAAAAGTATTTTTAAACAGTATGTAGTTAACTCTCAAAATATTATGTCAAAATTTTGTTCTAAAAAGAAATTATCAATTGCAGAATAAAGATTTCCTTTAACATTTTTTCGTAGATTTGAGTAATGTTCTTTAATTAGCTTTTCCAAATTTGATACACTGATTTTATTCACAAGAGTGATATTTTCTAATAAAACAGTTAACTCATTCAACATAAATTCCTTGCCATTATTAACTAACGTTGCTGCACACTCGATATGGCGTAGTCTTTTATCCACTTACATCACAGCTTGAGTTAGTCCTAAAATAGTAGTGTTGCATGACAATAGTTGAACAGTACGTTTTCTTTTTTTTCTGACTTTTATCTTGTCTGTCGCTAATTTTATTTTTATCAAAGATTACTAATTTTACTCTGTAAGATGATGTGAATATCAACTCGATACTACTCACTCGTATGCGTTCCATTTGATTGATGTTTTTATCAGTAAAGTAATTATTTATAGAAACAAAATAATCTTTCAACTCGCTTCATACATGTGCATTTATAATTACAGCTTCTGTAAACTGACATTTGGAAAGCTGCAACAAAGGCTCGAAACACTGACAATGTACATTATAGTGAAGTCCCACGACGATTTTTTTCATAGCTATCTTGCTGAGTGGGTACAAATGTAGTAATACCTTTGCAGTGGATATTATAGCACTTTCATTGTCTTTTTAATTTTTGTAAGGTTAATAAAATCTGTTGGATATTTAGCGCTATCGCTCGATAACAAATGCATTTTTCTTGATTCAACACCAGCCATTTTGTACGGATTCGTACAATACAGGTAATTTAAATTGAAAATCACTAAACTAAAAAAATTTTTCAGGCACTAAAAAAATTATCTATGTCAGTCATTATCTAAGCTGTAAGGAAGACTATAACAGGTCTGTAGAAAAGCGAAATCCTCGCGTTCGAGAACTTAGCTGTTGCACTCTCCCCTTCAAAAATTTTATATTCGGTGCAATTTCCCACTCAAAATTTTTTGGTAATACATGATTTATTAGGAGAGATAAATGCCCTTCATTTTATCATATAAAATGCTGCGGGAAAACTCGTCAAACATGCTCTGATCTGAAAGACCTCTCTCGTTTAGTTACACCAAAAATATCTGCGGACGGTTTAAGGGAAGAGTAAGTAACGACACCGAATATGTGCAATTGTCCCTCAGCTGCAATAATTTTTAATCTTTTTCAAAATATGAAGAAGAGTAAGTAACCACGGCGAAAGTGAGCAATTGTCCCTTAGTTACAATATTTATTTTAATTTAAATTTAAAAAGGTCTCCATGACGAGACGAAATATTGAAAATTACTAGGAATTATACCGTGAGCTTCTTAGTAGTTTGATTAAAAAAAACCTGCAAGTCACGTGTTTTTACCGCCATTTTAAATTTTACAGCAAACAAAACACTTTCTTTACTTTTTTTNGAGACGAAATATTGACTAGAGCATAAATAAAATATTTTTGCTCAAGAAAACCAAGTGGTGTTTTATTGTGGATGTAAATCCTAAATAATATTGAAGTTATCAAAAAACAAGCAAGTGGAAGTTCTGACGGAGTTACACTTTCCAATTTTTCAGATTATGGTTAGAGTGGACTTATCTGACTGGGTATACTTTTTACGATTATCATACATTGGCCAAAATTTTTACCAAAAGGGGGAAGTATAGAAGTAGGTAAAGAAGAAAAGAAATCGTAAAAAGAAACCAGTCCTTATCCGAGACTCTCAGCCAAACCATATTTTCTTGTTGATACGCTGCAATATCTTTATGTGTTACATCTCGTTCGAAGGTTTTTTTAATTTACTCGAAAGTTTAATTCAGCGTAATTTATGCATTTACTTGAGGTTGTTTTAAGCCTGTAACAGTGTATTTCTACTGTTGCATTACATTAGATATTTTCTAGATAGACTGTTTTTATCAGTTTGTGTATTTTGTGCGTTTACTTAAATTTGATTCACTCCAGTAACGTAAGTATGGTTACGGAAAAAAAAATATTGCAAAGAGTGTTGAAGTGTTCATAAACTTAACACGATATGTAGTATGCAACGTATTACATCAAATTATAAATTAAATACTAAAAAGAACTGTTTCATATTTTACGATTTTGAAACGCGACAAGACACAAAATTACATGATACTCCCGACACGCGTGAACACATACCGATCATTTGTGTGGTACAAGTACAATTGTATGCATGTATCGACGTGGTATACAAAAATGTCCACGCGATTTGTCTAGGTTGCAGTGTTGAACAGCTTATTTTTAAGGGTGAAGAGTGCCTAAATAATTTTGTTGATTTCGCAGTAAGGTTTGAAAGTAAAACCTTCACATCATTTATTTGTATAACACATAACTTTAAGGCTTTTGATGGTCAATTTATAGTAAAATACATAGTAGATAATAAAAAAGGTACCCCCGAGGTTATTCTAGGGCGTAATATCATTCGTATGTCATTAGAAAAAACTAAGTTTATAAATAGTTTAAATTATTTACCTAGGAAATTATAAATCTATACCTATGATTTACCTAAAACGTTTAGTCTGACAGGAAATATAAAAAAAGGGTATTTTCCACATTTATTCGTTATGAACGACAAAACTACTTATAAAGGTCCTTCTCCCGATTCGCGCTACTACGCACCGGATTCTATGAACATCCACGATCACGCAGAGTTTTTAGAATGGTACGATAAAGTAACTTCAAACGTAAACGCACAGTTTGATTTTAAAAAAGAACTTGTAGAATATTGCGTGCAAGATGTTAAAATATTACGCGAAGCTTGCACGGCTTTTCAAAAAATTTTCATGCAAGTTGGAAAAGTAGACCCTTTTGTTGAAAGTGTGACAATAGCGAGTGCGTGTTCCGTTCTATATAGGAAAAACTTTAAAAAAAAAGATACAATCGGTATTATTCCCGCAACTGGGTATACACACGCAGGGCAATTTTCTAAAAAATGTATCTATTGGCTTTTATGGGAAAAAAAGTAAGGAAAGTAGAGATCATTCATGCAGATAGATCGCGAGAATACCGATTAATAGAAGGCCCTGTCGTTGATGGTTACTTAGAACCTCGTGTAGAAAAAAAAAAATTCAAAAGGAACCGAGTTTCAGTTTTACAAGTGTCATTTTCGTAGTTGCATCCACTGTTTCCCTAACGATCGATATCATAAATTAAACAATTACGAAACGTTTACTTTACGATACGAAAATACGATGAAAATAAGTTTAAAAATAAAAGAACACGGTTATAAACTGATCGAGATATGGGAGCATGATTTTGATAAATTTATAAAAAATAATAACCAGTATTTAAAATATATGCAAAATCACCTAATTGCTAAAATCTGCACTTTAAACCCTTGAGATGCTTTTTAAGGCGGTCGTACGGGAAATATTGTTACTCATTATACGATTATAAATAGCTAAAGGATAAAATATTTGGATGTTTGCTCACTATACCCTTATACTTTCCACTTAACCATCCAAAAATTTATACAGGGAATGACTGTTTAAAATTATCAAGGAAAAAACTTTGAAAATTAAAAAAAAAATGTCGAGGGCTAAGAATGTACAGTTTTACCACCACGAAATTCGTTTTAGTCTATACTCCCTACGAAAATGAGTAGTCGATTACTTTTGAGGTTACGCCGCACGTGTATGGCAACATCCTTTCAAGAAGAAGGTATTCAGGATTTAGTGTCAGATAGGGTTTTATCCGGTACATGGGTATCAATAGAAATAAAAAAGCTCTAGAACTAGAGTATGAATTATTAAAAATTAATGTTATTTGGCAATATAAAGTTGCTAAATACGATCTCATTTATCAAAGCGGTGGTTTATTTACAGACTGTATAGACTCTTTTTCAAAAATTAATCACGCATTTAAGAATTGGATGAACGAATCTGGTAAAAATCTAAAACGTAAGCTTGAGAAACGCATTAAAAAGCGCAAAAAAAAGAGAAATAAATAGACAATCGAAAGCAGCTAAACGAAAAATAGGTGCACGTAAGAAAAATAGTAAGAAGAAATAACCAAACAGAAAAGTAAAAAAATTTGATCGTAACAAAAAGAAAAAAGTGGTAAAAAATTAAAAATCAAGACCTGTAAATATTTTAAGATAATCATGTCTGTCCTACATAGTCATCCGGACCCTTGCTTAAAGAGCGAATTGGATTATTTTCTCCTTCCTCTTACGCAGACTTTATTAAAAAGAAATCGAGAGGTGCACAACTTACAAACCTGTTTCGTCGTTAAGTGATGAGAGTCCCATAGAATTCGTTATCAGTTCTGAAAACGAAGATTACATCGACTTGGCCCATGCGATGCTCAAAGTGAATATTAAATTGATACCTTAGGACAAGGATAGAGATGCGCTTGTAGCTCCAGTGAACAATTTTTTACACTCGATATTTAACCAGGTTGACGTTTATTTTGATCGAAAACTCGTGTCTCCTCCAAATAATGCTTACCCATACAAAGCATACATTCAAACTCTTTTAAATTACGGCTCTGCTGCAAAATCATCGCATTTGTCAACAAATCTGTGGAAAACAGATGTCGCTGGTGAAATTGACGAATTACTTGACTCGAAAAAAATTGTAGCTTTTACCAAGCGTCAAGAATACTCTAAAGACGGAAAGACCATAGACTTACTGGGTCATCTACACTGTGACGCATTTAATCAGGATGAATTATTATCAAATGGCATTGAAGTTTGTTTATTCGTTCGTTATTCTTAAATTTTTTTTTGTCGTTACACGTTGACGGTATACAAGCCCCTAGTAAGCCACTACAACTGACTTTTACAGCAAGCACACTTATGTAAGTGGAAGCATATCATAATTTATTGTCGTGCACCGAGATCTACTACATAAATGAGGGAAATAGTATTCACAGGAAAGACTATCCCATTAGGTATTGTTTGTTTGCATTTGATCTTACACCCGATCTCTCATCGCATTTTGTAGGTCATTGGAACTCAGTAAAGAATGGTACAGTACGAATAGAGGTACGTTTTGAGACAGCTATCACAAAAACTATAAATTGCTTTTTATATGCTGAATTTGACAACATATTGGAAATAGACTCAAATCGTCAAGTAGTTTTGGATTTCAACTTATAAAAATTCACACATCTTTTATAATGGACTCGTTACAACTACGTAGAGCTCTTTGCAGTTAGTGATCCTCGAAGAAGTGATAGGAAAATGCGTACAGATTTCTGATTGGCTCAACCATATTTACTTTTTTTTGACGTCAAGAGGGCTTATTTAAAAAAGTAAAGAAATCATATTTAAAATTTGAAGCGTATACAACTATCATCATTTCACTCCGTCAGGGGCTTTATAAAATTATTAGGTTTCAGTATGCATGAGTATAATGTATATAAATACATTTACGTATACCTACACAAAGTCTTAGTTAAAAAATTTTGAATTGAAAGTACAGCATGTTTTATCATTCCATTATATTTTATTTTGGTTTGTGCAAACAAAAATTTTTTGTGAAAAAATGCCAGCCCGTTGTGCTGAAAAATGCACGAATTCTGATGCAAAGAGATACAAGATGTTTAGATTAGCGCTGGACTTAAGCAGAAGGAAAGACTGGCTGGAAAAAATTAATTGACCCAATTGGATTGCTGGCCCGGGTGCTTCTTTGTGTCATGTAAATATTTACCATCAAAATAAAAAATTTTTCAACTCCATTAAACACTAAAAATAACGCGAAGCATCATATTACTTATATGGAGGCTCACTTCGAAGAGGACATGTTTGAATATACCTACTTTGTTTGGTGAAAGTGTTTCGAGTATGGAAAAAACAGGTATGATTTCCAGTAAGTGCATTGAACTGTAATGACGATTAAAACTCATTCTGTCATTCTCTTTAAGTTTCAAAACAAAGTAAAAGAAAAAGGGTCAACAGAAAACAAATGATACACTTGGGCGACTCGCATTTTTAAACAAATGAGATCACACTCTAGGCTAAACGAAAAAAAATTGCAGGACATGAGGTAATTATCTGAGACTGTACAAAACTGTACATTAGAATATCAAAATAATGAAAATTTGATTGATGTAAGTGTATGTGCAATGATGACATGTGATCAAAGACATGCAGCCCAGTCATCGTCCAGTGGAAAAAGATCAAACATTCTTAGAAAGACAGCTACAGGTACACCTAAAACTACAGGTAACTTTTTTTTTTTATACCGGGTTGCCACGACAGCCTACTTGGCCTAGTCGCGGGGGCCACCCACTCACCACCTATGTGTGGGGGTGTATTGCCACACCCATTACTAAACCTTTTTCCTCGCATCCTACCTGAATCCATGGGCACAGTGTGAGTATCTCCGGTGGAACACCCAGCCAGTTAAGCTGACACTCTCTGCACCGATGGTGCATCGGGTCCACTCACCACTGTGTAGCCTTTTCCCGGAGAAGACTCCATTATTCTAGGACGTCCACTCCTCGCCGGTTAAGCTGGCGCTCTCTGCCGAAGCATCGGATCCAGGCTAACTAGAATCCCCGGAGAAGCCCCGTGTTTCAGGGGCCACTCCTCGCCGGTAAGGCCGGCGATCCCTGCCCGACGCCAGGCATCGGGTCTGCTAATCCCTACCTATAGCCCTAATACTGTTTCGCATTCACCCAGGCCCGAAAACCTGTGGGGCAAGAAAAAAACCCTGGAATTACTCTGAAAGAAAATTCCACGGAAAAACCCGCCCCGAAACAGCCGGG
>NW_019379538.1:962149-973544 GCF_000648655.2 Copidosoma floridanum
GAGAGAGTAAGAGTCAGTTAAATATATATAGCATATACTCGGTTGCAGTCAAAAGAGAAAAACTCATGTCGTCGCTTGCTTTGGCTGTGCGCTCAGATATATAGCTATAGTCAACATTTCCACTCCTCTCCTCGTAGGCACACATTCGGTATACCCCAATACCCCTTCTACGTGTCGCCAAAATGTGCGCCTATATGCTCATTTCCACGCGAATCCACTTCTCTTCTTGTAGGCGCACGCTCTTCGATACGAGTCTCGCACTCTCGAAAAATGTGCGCCTTGGTTCGACGGCTGGCCGCGGCGGGTCGCCCCGATCAGTGGAAAAAAGTTGTCTCACGCCGTAGCATTGGCCTTAGCAATCTCTCTACTCATCTCTGGTTTTATCGTATTGTGTTATTAAAAAAAAAATTGGACAAATTCTTTAGACCATTTTCTGATAAATTCCATTTTTATGTGACTCCTCCGTAAGGTTACGTGTTAAATTTAGGTGCTATCAAAATTTAATATCTAAAGAACGGTGTTGTAAAATGGTCTCAAATTCTACATCTGACTTTCTAACATCATCACGAGCGTCCTACACAAATTTCAGGAAAATTCTTCAGAAAACGCTATGTGTGATAAACGTCCTTCATAAGTGCAAGAAATTTATAGTGAATGAGTTAATTGTTTTATTAGAAAGTATCACTCTTGTGAATAAAATCAGTGTATCAAATTTGGAAAAGCTAATTAAAGAACATTACTCAAATCTACGAAAAAATGTTAAAGGAAATCTTTATTCTGCAATTGATAATTTCTTTGTAGAACAAAATTTTGACATGGTATTTTTACAGTTAACTACATACTGTTTAGAAATACTTTTAAATGACATAAATTTTAAATTAAATAGAATTAATAATGTTGTAGTATACTGAAACATAGAGTTTGACGTTGCATTTCAAAACATTGTTTGTTGCACGATATAGTTGAATCAAAATTATATTTTGCAAACTGTTTTTAGAAATTTTTACATTACCTCTAAGCTTATGAATATTGTTAGGTAGTGTAACTAAGACGACTCTTTAATTTTCACTTACGTTTTGGCTTCATGATTTATCCACCTTTTATGACCCGAGTCTTATGAGTAATAGACTGTTTGCTCGAAATGTAGACAAATTTAAAAATGAAATTTTATTTTCTTTAGCACTGCTTCCTCGACACTAACCTTCAGTCTAATTTCATCCCCGGCAGTGTTCAGTTGTACAAAAATCTATTTTGATGGTCTATCTATTATTGAGAGAAATTAAAATAGAAGTTAGGGAAGAAAATAAAATAGAAGTTAGCGAAAAAGATTTGTGCGATTTTCGCGATGTTATATGGAACCCCAGGCCAGCAACAATCTTGCTATACGGAAGATAAACTGTGCCCCGAACATAAGGATTTGAAGAAAAAAATGTGTGCAGACTACCACCGTTGGAATTTTTCTTTGGAGACAGGAGGATTTACTCCAAGTCACAAAGGTATTCTGACCTTCCTCGAACTTCTGTTTCGAAAACAGTATTGTTGTATGTTCCAGTTATCAGGTGATGATAGACATACAATTTGGAAGGCTACTTTAAAGTTTCGAAGCCTACACTTTCACCTGCATAATGGATACATACAAGAAGTAAATTGCACAAAAGAGGAATGTGAACTGAAGTGTCGTGAACATCAAGGATATTTCACCGCAGATGGTAAACTTTTTATATACCAAAAACATTTGTGTAAAAAGTGAGTGAGTAAATGATCTAGAAATAATCGTATTGTAAGCAATATATGTACTCAAGCTAGCAATCTTAAGTGTAATCATAGAAAAGCGCATTTTTTAAATTTGTGTGCGCTCATACGTAAACTTAAAGTATTTTTTAAGAATATATGCATTAAATAAATTTAAAAATTGTTTTCATTTTAATAACCTTTTTTTTCACCAATCAATTAAATATTTGCACTTTCGAATTAATTAAATTTCACAGGTGCAGCTAATAATTAGGGTACCCCTTAATTTTTCCTTCACTGGGAAAAAAAAATTACTGACGAAGCAATGTCGGTAATTATTAAAACTTCTCTCTGCTGGAGAAAAAAAAATTCTTGTTACTATCTAAGCAATACTTAAACTACGCGGGACACCTTGCGCCTTTTTCTGCGCACCACTAATTGTGTTATTGGCTCGCTCGTAACGTCTGCAAAAAATTATTGTTACCGGCCAAGCAATGTCGGTAATGATATATTAATTACGCGCGAAACCTGGCGCCATTACTTACAAATTCTTGGGGTTATTAGGTTATTGGTTTGAATCTCTCGCCTCTTTCGTCACGTGACGCCCGCGAAAAACCGATTCCGAGCCACGCCTCCGGCGCTAGCCGTATGACATATATCCATGAAACTGTCTGGAAAAAGCTTTTACCTACTATTGACGCAACTGAACTCACTTTCCAACCTTTGCAGTTTCTTTAGGTTACTTGATGAAAGAGAAAAAGCAAATATTGCTATGTGAGGGGGATCTTCATACTCTGGCATTTAAGGAGGATACGTCAGATTAAAGATATTCCAACGACTAAATAGAGCTTAAATTAATTACTTTTGATTGACACGAGCTGTCGTCGTATCAATATATAGGGATTAATGGTTAAAAATGCTGATTTGTCAGATTTTATATTAGGTATTAAGTTGCTGTCGATATTGGGTACGATATTCCATGTAGATCATACGCAGTAATAAATGTTGAAGTTCTTGATTGGTCTCACTCTTTAATGCAATAGTGCAAATTTGTGTTGTAAGATGAGTGATTTATAAGAGAGATTGCACGCGTAGTTCAAGTTTTGCGACAAAAAAGTGACTCTTACGAAAAAGTAAGTTACATGTCACGCGATTGCACAAACAGGTATACAGCTTGATGTTTAAAAAATCGCTGAGCATTTGAGTTTCATAATATTAGAATGAAGTTGGGTATTTGGGTGTTTTGGAATAGTAAATATCAAATACATAACTTGGGATGTCATAATTCTTACATCAACTTTGTTTTTTCAATTTTTTAAGATGTCATTCATGACGAAAATAAAGAAAAGTATTTTATAATGTAAACATTGTTACATCTTGTTAAACTTGAAAAAAAAAATTTTTGAATGCATGTAACATGCGTATTGGAGAAAAAATGTATTTGATTTTTCGGTTGTGCATGATTGTAATTGATATTTGTATCTATATAAGTAATTGTTCGCTCTTATCTTTTCACGACAGAGTTAGAAAAATTCTTAATAAGAAACAACGTGTATATTTGCTTTAGGAATTAACAATAAAAAACTAAAGAAATTGCGGATCTTGTCTATTTTTAAGTTTTTCTTTATTTGTACACTTGCCACAAGATCCCGTTTAACCCAGAAAAATCCTTACAAAGAAAAGATAAGCTCTCCCAAAAATGTGTTTTGTTACAAATGTACAAGTCACTCATATAGTTTTTACTACTTACAGTTATCTAATAAATACACATTCAAAAAGCCATATATAAATATACTTTCTCCCCGATAAAATTACTTATAAACTCTATGACAATGAAACAACGAAAGCACCTCTTCTGATATCATCCTGATGGAAAAAAATTGCAACCTTGACGTGGTCTTCCACTAAGTAATTGGAGTAAATCAGTCTATCAGTCTGCATAGATTTACATGTACATTATTAAAACTTACACAAAACATTTTTTTGAATACGTTCATTACTTAAATTAGTTAGAAAGACAAATATTATCGTTGTGTACATTCATGCATATAATACGTTGTGTGTAGAAAGGTTGTTAACTATATTTACTATTCAAGTAAGCCAAGTGTGAAAATGAATAATTGAAGTCTTTTAAGAGATTTTTTGACAGTTTAGTTGGTATACCTATACTATGGTGATGCAGATGGTAGCAGTTTCAGCTTGCCTGTAACACATGATAACTATTTATTACAGCACCGACTCCTTTGATACCGACAGTTCATGCTTTGGTACACTACTGCTCTTTACACTAACGCCACCTGCCTCATACGGTATATCCATATAGATATTAGAATTTTCTTACATTTCTATAGGTATATCCAATTGAATATATATGCCTCACAAGTTGTAAACGAGAAAAGTCCTGGGCCCTGGACTCTGATTTAGACCACCGTTATACTGAATTTTATTCTAGATTGACCATCACGTTACGGTACTACTTACATATATCTACATATCTTTTTTCGACTGCCAGTAAAACTGTACGACACACATCTATTTTGGTGACGGTGAATCTCGAACGGTAATTAGTGTAACGACCGTGTGAAACTGTCAATAATACACCTACCTTATAGACATGGAGAGATGTATTCTATATTTTGGGACATCCCGGCAGTATAAAAATAACTGGCTGGCTGCACACATAACCTTCACTGAGTGATTGGCCTAGCAGCTAATGACTGTAATTTTTGAATTTCGGGATGCAGTCTTTGGCCTACAACTTCTTGAGATTATTAACTTGATTTAAAAGAAAAAAAAGATAAAGAGAATAAATAATTTTTCAAGTTATCATACATGGGTTATAAGGAAAGCCAGTATTACCGAATATTGGTACAACTTACATGGGTTGATGTAGTTATCTTAGAGTTAATTACTTAGAAACTAAATATTTTTGAATGGCATTTAATGTGATGTTTTTTAAAAGTTTGTTGGTGAATGGTTGTAATAAAAATTTTCATTCAAATAATGAAGCGATGATTTTTTGATATTTTAAAAATAACACTAATGTAGACTATTACTATTGGGGGCAGGGGGGCTGCAACAACTGTACCGTTAACCACTATACGAATTTCTCAAATACTCTAAGGCTATCTACTCAATGTTGAGTTTAAAACGTAATTAACTATAATAAAATAAAATATTTTCTCTCTACTACTTTTCTAGAGGAAGCTACCCTAATTGTTCACCTCTTCCTGGTCCATTGACGTGTATAGTTTACGACAAAAGGGGTAACTATGGATGTGTTCTGTTTATGCCATGCTTTTTGTAAAGGGGACAGGGATTTTTCCCGTACCTTTTGCCCTGTAATAGAAGGCTTTCTATCCTTCTCCAATTATATGCGTTTTAAAAATAACTGGTAAAACCTCTAGTGGGAATTAAGTCTAAAATTAACAGACCTACACCGAAGTTTCTAAGCTTCTGTCAAATTAAAACAAGAATTCAAACTGGTACAAACGACTACCAGTTAATCCAACATTTAGCTATACTGCCACAACTTTCTCAGAATTTATTTTTTATTATAAATAAGACAAAAATAACGTTACATTACAAGTATACAATCAGATAATCACAAAATAAAAAATAACCTGCCACTGCGCCCTGTTTTAATTATGTTTCACGACTCAATACAAAATCTTGTCCTGTTAGATTTGTGCACATTGCAGCACGAGAATAAATTGTACAGCACAAACCATTACTAAAACGTTTTCATTACGGCTTTCTTTTCCTCACTCAGCAATTTTCTTTGAGTTGCAGTAAACTGAGAGATTAATTGGTGTCATTACAAACACTTCACCTTTATTTACCTTTGACAGATATTACTATATATAGCTTTTACGCAGTGGCCACATTCCAAGACAGCTGTCTAGAGCGATCACAGAGCGGTTGCGTTTGAATAAATCGTATTCACATCCCAATCCTCTCCCAAGTAGAAATTGAAAGTGGGCGAAAACTGGGCCCAAGCTTGGCTGCCACGCCGCCCACCTTGGCTGCAACTTGGCACTTGACTTTTGGCCTCAAGTAGGATTGTAATACGGCGCTGACTTGGATGCAGCTATGCCTGACTTGGCGTGACTTTTGCCCAGTAATCGCCCACTTTCGTCTGCAGATCAGTATGATGCAGAGACTTCTATGTATAAGTATACAAATATGGTATGATGTACATGCGCGCAGCACACACAATTAATATATAAACAAGCTTATATGCTTAGATATATCTAATATCAGTGCAGACGAAAGTGGGCGATTACTGCGCGAAAGTCATGCCAAGTCAGGCCAAGTTGCTCCCAAATCAGCACCGTAATCCGTAATACAAACCCACTTGCGGTCAGGCTTAGACGCTTAGTTGCTTGATTTGGACTATGCGTTTCAGCTTTCAGCTGGGCTGCCCACTTTCATTTCTACTCGGGATGCTGGCGTCACACTCTCACAGTCGAGAACACAGTGTAGAGCATAGAAATATTACCAATAGAGTAGGGAAGTACGAGTACCTCCCGACAAGAATGTGATCGATGCAAGCCTTGCATTGAATGTAGGGCCTGGGCAGTGGGCACGTGGGCAGGCTTAGTCTTGATTACTCGAAGTCGTAGTAATCATGCTATATTAAGAATTTTTTCTCAATATTTGTGGACTTACCGAATTTTTCCTTTTAGTCGTTAAATTTTCTCACTCATATTTCATTTAATGTATATTTAAGAAACGAATAAACAAGCATAAACAAATAGAAGATTAATAAAAAAGTGTGTGTGTATGTACGTATAAATGTGTATGTTCATGTATATGTCACGTCTCGAAGGTCGAAGGCTATACAGTATATATATATGCGTGTGTTTGTAATACAAAATCAGGGCCTGGCCATTTCCTTTCGACAACCTCATTACAATACCGGCCAGGGCGTGCCTAGGGCCTGGTGTTCAGCAACGGCCATCTAGTGGTCATTTCTTGTCGGGCTAAGGCTGCATTTACATGGAGCGCAATAAAGCGAGCAGGATAGGAATTTCTCTATAAGCGGCTGTGTTAATTAAGTCTATTGCGCCGCGCAATAGGGCTATCCTGCAGCGCAATAGACTTAACACAGCCGCTTATGGAGAAATTCCTATCCTGCTCGCTCTATTGCGCTCCATGTTACTGTAGCCTAACTCATAAGTATAAATGTCTCGTTGGAATAAAAAGACAGAGAATGAAGAGACCGTCCATAACCCGCCTACAAGCATAAAAACTTTGGAAGCATATCTATACATACTGGATCACTTCATTTGGCCTCTCTTTCTACCAACAGGACGCGTTTTAAGTTGACTCATAGACATATGAGAAAAATAGACTGCTCGTTCTTATGTACGGCGCTGAAGCACAAGTAGAAAAAGATACAACATCGAGCGTGGATGTCTGTCTGTTGCACGTTGCCAAAGGTGTGAATGTGCAAGAGAGAGATATACCCATGCTCAATATTGTGTCTTCTTCTACTTGTGCTTCAGCGCCAAACATAAGAACGAGCAGTCTAGTTTTCTTCTATAGGTAAAATCCGCAATCATCATCAGCAGTTACATATGTGAGACGTGACAACGTTGTGTAACTGCTGGTGGTGATTGCGGATTACACACTATGTGTATGAGTCGACTCCCCTCCTCTGCGGTTACAAGTAACGTACAGCAAAAGTCGATCTTCGACTTTGGAATCGACTTGAAATTTTTCGACTTTCAAAGTCGACTATTCGTAAATGATGGTCAACTTTATGACTTAAATTGACTTGTAGAAAATTCAAAAACTTATACATGATAAATATTAAATAATTTACAATATTAGGTATTTACATATAAGTACATTAAACTTTTTATAAAAAAATGTTTACAAAGTAACTGTGCCTGGTAAGACATTCAGGATTAAACGTAACTCTAAAAATTCCAATTTTATTTAAATCACATATTTTTATCTACTGATCGTATCAACTCATTCAAATGCTGAGGTGACAAGCGGCTCCTCAACGGGTTAGCAATAAGACCAGCATGCGAAAATAATCTCTCACAAGGTAGAGACGTTGCTACTATGGATAAAAACTTTTTGGAAATACTCCATAAGTGTAAACATTCGTATTTCATAGATTCCCATGCTTTAAATGGATTAGGGTTTTGTTTCTATTAAGAGCTTGGCGTGATAGGTACTGCCGCTTCAAGAGACGTCAGCTCGATTTTTAAAAGTCGATTCTTTTAAGTGATAGATCGACCTTTAACTAATGTCGACTTTTCCAACCATCGAGGTATAAGAATAGAGGGGAAAAGCGCTGTTCCAGTTCGCTACGTGCACAATTTTGAAGCAGCGCCACCAAGGGAAAAATGAGAACTATTGGTCTGGCACAGCAGAAGGCAATATTCGCAATATGTGCTTGATACCTATCGGAACACAGTACCTCGATAGATACACGAAAGGTTCTGTGTTTATTATATCACAAACTAATACAATGTCTCAAGTGGTACAATCCTGTGTGAATAACTAAGGACAAAATTTGTACTACAAGCACTATAAGCGCTTGAGTATTACTTCAACACAAGACCGTGTACTGTGTGATACGAGATATGTTTTATTAGTTTGCAATGCAGTCAACACAGACCTACTCTGACCAATCAGAGAGTTCCGTTAACCCTATACCAGCGTGTTCACACAGTATGTGCACACGTTCATACGATACGCTTAGAGGATCAGGCCCCAGCTAAAAACTCTAAGAAATACACAGTATCCAACGTATTTCATTGCGTTTTTCAATGAACATGCCTGAGTAAAATATGTACATACTACTCATAATTTTATTAAAAATTTAACCCTTAGAATAGTTGTTGATGTATAAACACATAACTTTTTAATAATAGTAATGCTTAGCAGTCTGCTAGCAGAAGACAAACATATCGATTAGTTTCACATATTAGCACAGGTATTGCTGCGATCGCTTTTTCAGATTGTGCACGTAGCGAATACTAGCCCATTAGCGGCAGCGGCAGCATAATTAAGTGTAACGGGGCATCTGTCCTTGTTGCCAAAGCCACGTTATTGGCTACTTCTTCGTCCTGAATCCTACAGTTGATCCAATCTCATGTAGGACTTGATCAATAACATAACTGCCAGACAAAGATAGATGCCCCGTTACGTAGCGAATGCTGCTGTCGCATATCACGCCACCTTTTCTACTCTATTCTTATACCTCTATGTTTCCAACACTATTATAAACTTGGCCATAGGCCATAAGGGATGGGCAAATTAAAAAAATTTGTCTATGTATATTATAACAATATTTTAAAACTATTTCGAAAACATATCGATATTGGTAAAAAAATTATATCGACGTATCGATATATCGAGCACATATATAAACAATGATTGGGTTTATGTTTAAAAATTAGTGGATACAAATTTAATATAAAACGCATTTATTAAATAATAGTGCACTAAAGTAACAAACAACAAACCTATAAGTGACAATTCAAACATACGGAAACAGGGCATCGACGCATGTATACACATACATAAATTGCAGCATTATTTCTCATTTTGATTGATCAATAGCTGGGGTCTGATCGGGGCATTCGATATCTCGCAAAAGTAGGCATTATTTTCGATAATCCCTATAAAATAACCAAAAATAACGATAATGCGCACGCGCAGTTTAGGAATTATCACCGATAATCGACAAAAATGCTTACTTTTGCGAGATATCGAATGCCCCGATCTGACCCCGTGCGTAAGTTTTTTATTCAATTTTCTTTGCTTTTGATTATCTGGACAAACTAATTTTGATATTGACTAAAAAAATATATCTTTTTAGATATTATTTCGATATTACTAAAAATACATCGATTTACAATATATCAGTGAAAAAAACTATCGGCCTAATATATAGTTGGCCACATGGCACTACAATAATTATAACATAACTCTTTCTTAGAATGAAATATGACAGACACATTTTAAATTTTTTAAAATCACAAAATTTTTTATGTTTAATGAGATTGGCGGCTGGTTTAGACTTTTTGACCAGCCTCGGGCCTCAAATCTTGGTCTATTCTTGGCTTTGTACATAGTTTGTCAAATCCGTTCCATAGTATGAGTGAGCATGTCACTGCAATTAACAATAGTACGGTGGGTTAATTAGGCTTGCTGTCTATTGCTATCTTGCTCTGACTCAGACTCACTTTCAGTAATTGTTATTGTTTCAGTGGCACCAGAGAAAGTAGTGCAAGTCCTTGAATGATCTGGGCTTTTACAACTTGAAATAGCCTAGAAATGTAGCCTTGACTCATCACTAAGGGTAGCAGTATTTGCAGCAACCTACTGCTCGTTTTTTAAAGAAGCTGCACCACTTAGCTGGACTCCAACCAGAAAATATAAAATACATCTCTCTAGAGACACATGGTACATTCTCTACTCCAACCAGTAACATCAACGTATTGTATTTGGATCAAGACTTCTGAAGGTTCAAGAAATTGTCTAGGTACGTTTGCTTATTGCTGTTAACCAGACTATGTCTCAAACATACTTGAAAAAATCACATATTTATATCCTTAGCAAAGGATAATTTTATCTGTGACACGCATCATCTTTTATACTCAGCAGATAAATAAGTAGTATATTTCATAGTTTGTGAATAAGAAATATGTTTATAGAGAGTGCATTTTTACCCAGTTGTGTCAATCGCCGTTAAGGTACTTTTCTACAAACTTACCGTAGCCTTACCCTATTGCCAACCCATGTAAGCATTTTTTATTATAGTTTTTATTTTTAAAAAAGAAAAAATAAATACTATATTCTTATCTCACTTGCTCATAAGGTATAGGTACTCTATACACTCCCAGATGTGTATGTAAAACCACATAAGCATGAACACTTATTCTATATTTGCTTATTCTTATGTTCTGGTACACTCATTAAATATACAGGTTATTCGCTTCGAGCCGATGCAGAGGCTGCGCCCTCTGCAGCAGATATTTGCCCAAACTTTTATCGCGGCCAACGCCAGGGCCAAATTTATTTATTTTTTTTTTTTCTTTATATTATAGTGAACTGACCTACTAAGGATATGTACACTTTTTTCTCTCTTTTATTTGTTAAACATATATTCGGCTTTTACATAATACATCGTATCATCATCATATAATCCGAGGCCGACGTGATTTAAAGATTTTAGATTAAGCAGCGATTTAACTGATTTAAATCGTGAATCATGAAAAAATTTTATTTTTCAGCTCAAATAATAGCAAGTTACAGTGTTTTGCAGTAGTATATTATCAATTTTTGATAATATTGAGCGATACAATACCAAGGCACTGGCAAAATTTCATTGGTGTATTTTACTATTACTTTCACAGTTTAGAACACATTATTGATGAATCAACTGTTCGTTCGTAAGTTAATTAAATTATCATAATTAAAAGTAAGAAAGTAACTATTTAATCTAGTAACATATTATCAATTTTTGATAATATTAAGCGATACATACAAAGGCACTGGAAACATTTCGTTCGTGTATATTATTATTACTTTCACAGTTTAGGACACATTATTGGTAAATCAACTGTTTGTTTCGTAAGTTAATTAAATTATTGTAATTAAAAGTAACACATTAATTATTTAATATACAGTACCT
>NW_019379538.1:976652-1011119 GCF_000648655.2 Copidosoma floridanum
TGATGCCACCACTGGAAAGCTGAGGAAAAAATACGTAAGAATATGTTTTTAGATAATTTTTTTATCAAAGTTTTGACACCGAAACGACGAGTTGAAAACGTCGTGTTTGACGCCCGCGTGGGCCGTCCACCGCGGCGCTGGGACAGTTGACGTGATTCTCCCCATATATATATATTTTTTTTTATATGTAGACTTTGGCGAAAGAAAACAATTTACTTATTTGCAGTGATTTACCACATTATTTCAAGCCAAGCTAAATTTCTGAACATTTTCAACCTAGTTTTTAACTGTATCATAATTTTTACTCCTATGAAGCAATGTTTTTCCCGTAGAGACCAGCTTTAGTTAAAAAAATAACCTTATATTGAAATGATAATAAATAATTATTAAATTGCAAACCTGACCTTCGTTTGTAGTGTGGGTCGCTGGTTAACTTTATTTTTGTGTCGGCTAATTATTACTTTGCAGTGACTTAAGATAACGTGCTTACCAACTGGATGTTGCGTGATATAAGGCAGAAGCTGCAAAAGGCATTTAATTAAAAGTAGTAGTCGTTTATTAAGCCGTTACGATCACTTATTGAGCGTGATTTAAAAGTGATTTAATAATGACATGATTGTGATTTAATTTTGATGGAGTCGAGATTTAATTGTGATGTAAATCTTATTTCACTAATAACTATATTTTTTGGCTTAATATAATTGTTAAAACTGGGCTTAGTACCAATTTTACTAAAATTTGAGGGTACGTATCAGCTTATTTAAAAGGTGACCCCGATAGAATTTATGAATTGTTGTATTTAATCAAGTTCTAATTTCTCTGTACAATAATTTTTACGTCTTAGCAAACAAGAATTTTAACTCTACCGACTTTTACCCCATGTTTTTTATGATAAATTTTTTTTAAGATCTTGCTAAAGCTCAGGCATTCTACAATCGGCATGAAGAGTATATGTAAACATTTTTTTGAGTAATTGAATTGAATATAACTATTTTATTGTTTATGTTGAAAAAGTTCGTCATTGATATAAAAAAATGTATATATTTTTTATAAAAAAATTTGTTAACAATCGAGATTGCGAAATCTTTGCATAAAAAAGTTGGCAGGCATTTTCTTAGCCAAAGATTTTCCCTTTTCTGCACAACAGAATCTGTATTTTTAGAGTACTCACCATTACGTGTCTTTATTATAAGAGTGCAGTACTGTGCGTCGTATACTGCTCCAAGTACTTTAATCCCTTGCGCAATAGCTATGCAGCGTACTTTACCGTTTGATCTGTCGTCGTTCCTCTCACGCTTGTGTAAAAATATAACTTTCAAGTTTTGTCTCCGTTTAACAATTTATGTCACATTTCACAAGCTCTCTCAAGGTCTTTCGTAAGGGTCTTTTGTTACATTCTAATAAATCACTGAATATTTTTGTACTACACAAAAAATATTGCCAAAAGATCACAATATCTGGGTATCACTAAGTAATTAAAGTTTAAAAAATATTGTTTCTCCATTGCAATCGCAGTAATTTTCGGCGAAGCTCTGATAAAACCCAGTTGTTTTTTTTTGTTTCGAGTGCCGCGGGTCGGTAATAGAGTTTTGTGAGTTTACCGTCAACCGGGTTCCCAGTGGATAAAATAGAATACTAATTCACCCGCGTACGTTGATGAAGGAGATAATGAACTTATGGTAATCCGAAAAAATAAATACTAAAATTCTAATTAATGCGCGACGAGCATAAAGAACATTATTCCTCATTATCTATATTTTTTTTTTGACAAGAGATTCTTCCTTCGTTGTTTTTACACTAGAATAAAAAAAAAGGGGTGTTATTCTTTATTAGGAGAAAATTTCGTCTCATCATTGTTATAGTACAGTAATTAAAACAAAATGATATTGAGTAAATCTGTACAATCCTAAGGACGCAAATAAATTTAATTTTGATACCAATTAAAAAAAGGAAATACCTGTTTAATACACTTATTTGTGGAATCAAAACCCCTCCCATTTTCAGGTGACACATGGGTCTGTATTATATATATAACTTTATTAAAGTATTGATCAAAGATTACGGATATTAACTTTATAAGAAAAATTAAAAGAAGAAAGTAACTAAAAAAAAAAAAAAAAGGGAAAGGCAAAAGAAAAAATAANGGATAGGCAAAAGAAAAAATAAACCTTTTCTCATTTTTTTCTATCGGGAGATCATTAAAAGGAGACGCTTCAATACGACTATCACCCTGTGGTTTTGGTCGATGAAGGATCCGAAATATAGTAAACATAGTAACAAATATTTTTTATTTACAAATTTGTGGGTGATATATATATATGTTTTGTTTTACACTGGACTTCGAACCCGTCCTCTCACATATGGCCGATAGCTACGACTGTGTGTGAGCTTCTAATTTAAGTTTTATTGCAGTAATATTCAATCGTACACCCAATAGTGCGCAACTTAAATTCAACTTAAAAAGGGAGGTTGCAAATTGGTACCCCTGGTGGGACCCATGTGTTATTAAAGGGAGTTTCATAAAAAAAAAATATAATAATAATAAAAAAAAAAATTAAAGGAAGAAGAAAATGGTTCGGACGCGGAAAAATGCAGAGAACTTGGCATTGTCTCAAAACAACCCTTATGATGAAGAGAACGATAGCGATAGTTCTAATAAAAACCCCGAAGATATAAATCGCGAAAATGATGACATACTAAACATTATAGGATTACAAGAAAATAGAAACCTACCAATAAATGAATTACACGAAAACCAAGAGCCGGCTCTGGTTCAAATCAATCAGCGAATCGGTCGACTAGAAGAAGAAAATATTATAACTCGGGAACGTGCAGAAAGTCATAGGCGATTAATCGAGGAAATTGATGGAGGGGTTGAGCGCGTTGAACAAGCAAACACTCGCATGAGGTTGGCAGACACCCATAGGCAGACTGAGTTAATATGGCAAGCTGAGGTGCTTGATAACCTTAACAAACAACTTGATCAATTAGCTTTGAATGTCGGAACAACGACGCGAACCTGTGAAAAAAATCAGTAACTCAATAGTTACCCATAGCAATCAAATAACGCATTTAGAACGGGCTGACGAACTATTATTCCCAGAAATTAAGAAAAATAAACAAGAACTTGAAGATTTAATCACGCGGAAAGTAAATGAATCTCAGGGTCGAGGGATTTCACAATTAAAAATGGATTTACCGATTTTCTGTGCGGCGGCCAGTAATAAGCCTATCAAGTTTTTGAAAGCTCTAAAATCATATGTAGAAATATCTGGGATTGAAAAAAATGCCATTAAATTAGCATTATCTCAAGCACTTAAGGGTCCGGCTTATGACTGGTTTGAGCACGTGAAAGAAGGCATACATACACTAACAGATTTCGAAACATTATTTCTAAGAAAATATTGGAATGCGACGGTACAATCAAAGAATCGACGAGCGTTAGAGTTCAATTCATATGACGCAACTAATAATTTAAGCCGGAGCGAAAATGTTCTGAATTTGTATAGTAATGTTAAGATGTTAACGGATCCTCCATTAGAGATAGAAGCGGTAGCTAAATTTGCAAATCATTTTGATGAACTCGTACAGCAGTCGGTCATTCTGCGTGGAATTAACACTATTGATGGATTAGTTAATTTATTAGATACTATGGACTCGACAGGTGCGCTAAATAGCTCGATAACAATTCGAGAAAATACCTTGATCGAACCCATTAAATTCACCACCCCACCACCAAGCCGAAATTATCAAAAGTTTCGATCTTCAACCCCGCAACCACAAAATACAAATTGACAGGATCGCGGAGGTGTAAATTTAAACACGCCCAACATAAATCGGAATACTGGAGCGGTAAATAACAACTAAGCCCGAAACCGACCATATCAAGATAGACCACGGGGTGACACGTCGGGACGCAATACTAATCAAATTAATGCTATAGAAGAAATCCAAACTCCGGAAAACGAATTAGAGTTGTATCGCAACGTTCCCCACTTTGCGAAATAGCTAGTGATACAACTATAGATTGGGGGGACAGTGACACAGAAATCAATAATGTTGCTCCAAGCATTGCACATCAAACGTCGATCACAACGGCAACACCCGCATTTTGCATCGATGTAAACACGGTATTTGAAAACTTAAGAGAAACACTGCTTGAAGAACCACATGAATTAAACACATTTAAAAGAAATGATACTTATACATGTCCGACCATTCATATCAACATCGAGAACGTACAATTAAGTGCCTTGATAGATACAGGAAGCAAAATTACGTGTATTTCTGAGAAAACATATGAAAATTATCGCGCATTATGGAAACATTGTCCAACTTTACCGATTGTTAGCTTCAAAGCATGTGGTTGTACGGGATAAAAATCACAACGCGTAAAAAAAAAACAAATTAGAGCAACAGTAAAAATCGGAAAATTAAAGACAGAAATAGATTTTTTAATAATACCCAACTTAGTTCGGGAATGTATTCTTGGAATCGATGTTCAAAAATACCTTAGAGTTAAGATTGATATGTTTTCAAACCAAATTACTCTTATTGCTGAGAATAATAACGAAACGATAGAATTTTTTGACGAATTAAAAAAAATACCACTATAGAATTAATACAAGATGTAAATAAAAATAGCTTAAACGATGAAGCTCTAAATACGGATACTAACATATTGGAGAAAGAGATATCTGATAAGTTAAATACACTCAATAATCTGAAAAATCAACAACTGAATCAATTGTATAGTTTAATAAAAAAATATCGACACATTTTCCAAAAAGAACCAGGTCGTTTTAAATCTTTTACATACACACTTCAAGTAAATAATCATGAACCATACTTTTTACACCCATACCCAATGTCAACGAAACTGAAAGATAAAGTCAGTGCCGAGATTGAGCGTATACTTAAGTTGGATATTATCGAGCGATCTAACAGTTGCTACGTTAACCCCTTAACGGTGGTACTTAAATCAGATGGGTCAGTAAGAATATGTCTTGACGCGCGAAAAATAAATGAGAGATTGCAAAATGACCATGATGGGGCAGAGGAAATGGATGAGGTGCTACGCAAATGTGGAAATATAGGAGTAATGACGAGCATTGACCTTACATAAAGTTTTTGGCAAATTTCGCTTGATAGAGATTCACGTAAATACACAGCTTTCTCACATAAAAGACATACCACCATTTCAAAGTTGTACCATTTGGTCTGAAAATCAGTTGTGCGGCACTTACCCGAGCATCAGATGTATTGCTTAATGGAATCCGGGATTTTGTTCTCGATTTCGTAGACGATTACTTATGCATTTCACCCTCGTTTGAACTTCATTTGTTACACTTAAATAAACTCTTTCAAAGAGTGTCCGAAGAAAACGTGACGATTAATTTTAGCAAGTTAAAATTCTGCCGGAAGAAAATTAAGTTTCTTGGACACACATTAACGTTACAGGGAATAAAACCCGATCCAGAAAAAAAATAAAAAATAAAAAATTTTCCGATACGGAGGACTTCCAAAGAAGTTAAAGGTTTCCAGGGTTTGGTCACGTTTTGTGCAAAATTTACGAATAAAGTTTGGGATGAAATGGAACCCTTACTCGAATTGATACGAAAAAATAAGTGTTGGAAATGGGGGGACTTGCACCTGGAAGCTTTTAATCGAGTGAAAGCATTATTTAACGATAATTTATTCTTAGCCCATCCTAGTTTGAATCAACCTATTACATTATACACAGACGCGAGTAATACCGCACTCGGAGCAATTCTATGTCAAGTTGATAAGGAAGAAAATGAGCGAGCCGTATATATGGCAAGTAGAACGGTCAAAGGGACCGAGAAAAATTATTAAACGACCGAATTGGAACTTCTCGCGGTTGTATGGGCTTTGCATAAATTCCGTTCGTACATTCTGGGCACAAAAGTATATATCAAATGCGATCACCAGGCATTATGTTATCTAATGTCATGTAAATTTCTAAGTGCGCGTCTGACACGATGGATGTTGACAATTCAGGATTATGATTTTGAAATTACCTACGTAAAGGGGAGTGAAAATGTTGCCGCCGACTCATTGAGCCGATATGGTAACAAAAACGTTGAAGATAAAAACGAACCTCACATATACGAGATACGTGCTCGTAAACCAAACAAAGAACTGCTTAACCAATTAAAAAACTTACCCTCATTACAACATAACGACGAGAAACTTCAGAGAATTTTTAACCGTTTAAAAAGTAATCCCACTAATCCAAGATACATAATTAAAGATAATATACTTTATAAACTGTACAACCATAAAAAGAAAATAATGTTACCCAGTAAACTAGCACAACAATTAATCATCGAAGTACACGAGCTATACGCTCATGTTGGGACTATGAAATGCATAAAGATTATTGAGGAGAGTTTCACGTATAATAACATAAAAAAGGTAACGTCAAAAATTTTAAAACATGTGACCTATGCCAGCGGACTAAAACACACAATGTTGGTACACATTTCGAAACACGACCGATTCTAACGGAAGGTCCAAATGAATTGATCTCCATAGACTTTCATGGACCATTACCAACGTCGAATGGTGGGGTAAAACACATACTCGCGGTCATTGACGTATTCACCAAATTCACCATATTATATCCTATCCGTCGTGCTGATACGCGTACCACGATAAATAAGATATTTAATGATTACATTCCAAAATACGGTAAACCCGTACGCATTCAATCTGACGGGACACAATTCACCGCGAAACAATGGCGAGACACCCTTAAGAAGGCGGAGATAAAAATTTGTTTTTCCGCAATACGACACCCTCAGAGTAATACAGTAGAACGAGTAAATAAAGAATTGGGTCGTTTCTTTCGCATATTATCGAAGGACAAACACACTAATTGGGCAAATTGGGTTCCTTTCATACAACAATGCATAAACGAAAGTTATCACGAAACAACAGCATTTACCCCAATCGAACTCCAATTGAACGAAACACCCACGCGATTTTGGGAAAAATACATTCAAACTGTTGAGAATAACGACGAAAAAACTCTCGTAGAAAAACTTACCTTGGCTTATCGAAATATAAGAAGTAAGGGGGAAATCAGAGCTCGGAAACACAACTGCATGAAAACACTTACCAAATACACCGTGGGACAAAAGGTGTTAGTCAGAGCAAACCCTACATCAATCGGTGAAAGTGGAATTACTGCAAAGTTTCTTGCATTGTACGAAGGGCCGTACGTTATCGAGAAAAACATCAATAATTCCACTTTCACGCTGAAGGAGGAAAACGGGAAGATACGAGGGGTTTTCCACGTTACCATACAGTTTCATGTTACGGTATTAAATGATAAGTAAAATCGAAAAAAATATTATCAGAACATTTTGTCTTCGAGGAACCTTATCCTCACAAAATTTTAACAGAGTACTTATTGATTGGACATTAATTTAGTTGTGCACCAAATTTCATGAAGATCTCATTATTACTTTTATTTATGATACAACAACCTTACTTCTGTACGTAGCACTACCATGAAGTTTTAATAATATTCCTAGCTCTATTAATTATTGCTCATTACTGAAATCTGTTGTTCTAGGACCTTATAGATTTTGGTTCCACATGAAGTACATTGTGTACTATTTCTTATCTTAAAGAAAAAGAGTACACTACAATAGTACAATTCTAATCAAACGTTACCAAACGCCGTCATACTTCACAACCACCAGTGATATAAATTTCGAATTGTACGAAATATTCATAACTTTAAAATATACAAATTGATCAATCGACAGCTATGATTCAATGTAAAGGCTATTTACTTAAGAAAAAAGAAAAAAATTTAATTTGATTAATACAGTCGGATCGTTTACTAACATGGCTATAACAGGATATTTTCATTGATCATTAAGTACGACTTTAACCGATACATATAATTGATTAAGCTATTCATTATTTTTATAACCGCATTTTGGCCAATTACTGTTTCATTTATCACCATCAGAATAATATGAACAGTTTTTTGGTATTTTTATTTTTTTTTTTTTAAACAGGAATACTTTCCATCAAATTCTTCACACATTGCAAATAGCAAGTATATCTACATGTCATATCAACTTGCTGTTATTGTGAGAAGCAAGTCATAGTAATATTGGTATTAAGAGCGAATGAGCTTAATTTAAATATGCATCAACTGCTCTTTTATTCTGATTTCAAAATTAAATCCGAGATTAAATCACAAAAACCGCAATTTATAGTGCATGTGATTTTTTACAATGTATAAAATAAAAATTTTCACATTAATGTCGGACTATAATTAGACACTGAAAAAACTCTTGCGCTGAAAACTCGACAGTCTTCGTTTTCATACAGAATTTTGATGTACCTATCCTTTATATGATTTCATAAACATCTTATTGTACTGATGATCTTGTTATTATTTTTAGTTTAAAAAAACAAACTGCCGTTATAAACATGACTGATAACTTCAAAACCATTAGCATCAGGGCACCAAAAAACCAAACAACTAGATTGCGGCAAACGGTACCCCTTCCAGTCGCCGGTAACCGCATGAAATTCTTACACTCCGGCCGGCAGTTTGCGATAAGAGCCGCGCCGCTACAGCGGCACTCACACGTCGCTACACGCCCAGTTCCGCATACAATAGCTCCACGATTCTCGAGTGCAATTCTACTCACACATAGTGGGTAATGACATGTTATGCTAAAAAATTAGAGAGCACTCATAAGGCGTTGAATCACCAAAGGGGTTTGGGTATATGGTGTCCAACTGTACAGTTCATCTGAGCACCAAACTGATAGTTTTAGTACTTAAATTTTCTTATAAGTTAATTCTATCAATTACAATAAAATTTATTAACAACTTTTGACGAAGTTTAAAAAAAGAAGCGTTTCTACAAAATTACTGCAAGTAACATAATAATTATTTTTACAAACGTTTATCAAAAGAACCTTTTTATACATTTTTTAATTTTTTGGAAATATTTTATGCTGCATTACCAATTTTAATATTTATTTTATTATTACACATTAATTTTTTTATATTAAGGGGAAGTAAACCTAATTGTATTTGGTCGAGTCCATTATCACTCGACCGGAGCATTGTCATACTTGTTTTGTATAATTGAAGGTTTAATCAACTGTTATTACCAATATTCTTTATCCAACATTTTTTTGAAATGATACGCAATTTTATTACACATTGGAAAAAAACTGTTATTTGTAATTGTTATGTGCTGCGCTAGAAGCGTTCACGCATTAAAGCATTTACAAAATTACTTCATGAAGATACATACCACAATACAGTTGAAATTAGCGCGCCAGTTAATGTGCCTGATTCGGTAAATTAAAGCATGCGCAGTAGCAGCTTCTCCCTGATTGGGTCAGAATCGGACGTTCCAATTCACCGAAATCTGCTCTCAGATAAGTATCTACAGTTACTTGTGGTTTTGCTTTCTTTTTCGACCAGTACTTGCGTACTAGTTTTCCGGTCTGGATATTGTAAGTTTGACTTCAGCAACTCATCGTTACACTTTTAGTACACGTGCTTTAATAGTCGGAATTATTTCTGTAGTATTCGTTATAATTTTGAATAAACCCGTATAATATAAAAAAAAATAGTTTGTGTAAAGATTGAGGTACAGAAGCCTCTTAGAGGTTTCACTACTCTTTAGGACGAGCCATATTCTAATTCACACGGTTATTTTTTGTTCTACTTCACGAACAACTTTGTCAATAACATCGGCTGATCCCGTGACAACATAAGAAACGAGTGCTCAAATTGGTACATATTACACCTTATATGAAGCCCAATTACACAACGACAAATATGTCACACATACTCAGTTTAAAATTCTGTTGTGAATTACGTATCTCGTTACGTATTATAGTGTGTTGTGAAATCAGTATTTCGCTAGGTGCTCATCGGTGTATGGGAGGTGTAGAGCTAACGCTGCATGTTAATTTATCACGTGTCCTTATGGAAATAGGTTTCTCAATTTACTATTTGCGGCAGAGGTAGTAGTCGCCGAGGCAGCCGCATCGAGACGTAAACGCTAATTTTCTCTCAAAAAAGACAATGGAAATTATAAAAGAAATCATATTAATCTCGCCTTTTTTTCCTTTCACTTAGTCTCCTTAAAAAATTCCGAAAAAAATTCCGCAGCGGTAATTATAAAACATGATTACAGTTATTCTACATGGAAAAATGACGGAAAGGTTGGGTACACAAGTGTCGGTAAGGCGGCGCAGCGGTACATCTGCAATGTGGTCGATCACCTAAGTTAAGCAGTGTGTTGCATGGTTAATACTCGGATGGGTGACCGCTCAAGTCTCGCTGTTTGCCTTGGACGTTTATTGAAAGCAAGCAATTTTTAAGATCCTGGGTTATCAATTTCGAGCGATATAATGCTCAAACGTATCCACCTGGTTAGGACTAGGTGTCCCATATGAGTGATTGGAAAAACGCTGCCATTTTTCTCAGTACTGCTGTGGTGTATAATGGTACATACACACATACACGCACACATATATACATACGTATGTATAAATCACGGGTTATATGGTGGTGCGATTTGTTAGAAATAAAAAGGCTACATTTAAAAAAAAAAATTTGTCAGTACACGTTTTAATTTAAGTTAAAATTTTTACTCCATAAAACTTAAAAGCTGCTAGTCTAAAGAATGTTTGTTCGAAATATTTCGATCCCTTACTCACTGAGTTTTCTATGAGCACTTGAATATTCGCTTACTTCGCACGACTTAAAATTTTTTTCCCAGAGTTATGTAGCCTGCTACCGGTTGAATAGGTTACACTGTTTGCCTGAGCTAAAAACCTGGCTAATGTGAGGTAAGAACTTCTCAAGCTACCTCTATGTGTACATGCACACTTACTTTTTCAATTACCTCCATCATAATTAACTAACTTCAGTTCATACAAATTTTTTTTTTTTTTTTTTTTTTGTAACGACAATTACGTTACAGTAATCGCATTATTCCAAGTGTTAATTTACATTTTATCAAGAAGTGCTAGTAATAAGGCAGTTGTTTTATAATGAAAACATTCTTCATGATACTGTCTAAAAATCGATGTTTATAAAAATCTTGCTGTCAAATATCCTTGACAAATCTTTTTATTACACGTAGTTCTTAGTTTCAGAAGGTCTCAACCTATGAGGATACATACGAGGATACATACTTAAAAATTTTTTTTCATACTTTCTACATATTCAGTAGCTACAACGTTATTTTATGTTAAAAAGATAATCTACAGCAATATTAAAATTTTTTAGCGTTTCCATTACATTGTGTAGGAAAATGAATAATACAACAAAGTTGTCGCTACTACTATTATTAACATATTGTACTATTATATTTAGTCGAAAAAATATTTCTCTCATTCATTTTTTTAATAACTTTAATTCAAAGGTTCAAAAAGACATTATACTTATTACAACAAAAAAACTAATTTTTTTTCTATAGAAAGTGGAAAACATAACATTTGTCAAGGATATGCACGGGAGGCTTTTTATACAAATTTGTAAAGAGTATCATAAGTAAGTTGTGGGTTATAAATGATTACCATTTTACTAGTACTCCCCCACAAAACATAAAATATCAGTTAAAATAGAATGAATTGTATAACATAAATATCATTAACAAAAAAAAAGTTATTATAAACATTTTTTTCCATTATATTAGGTTAATCAATTACACAGGAAGTAATTCACAAAATGTGTGTATACATACAATTTTTTTAAAGATATCTTGAATTCAGATTAACTGGGATTGTAGTGCAGGAAAAAAAATGTAACCGATATTAAACTGAAGACAGGCGACATTAACTCTGAGAAACAAATTTGAGAAAACTTGAGATAAAATAGAATTGAAAAAAATCAATATTCAGCACTTTAATATTTATTTTTATGACAAGATATAAATAAATATTTCAAGATTGCTAATTACTTTTTTTTCAAAAATCGAAAGAATAAAAATTCGATTACTTTGTACAAGTAAAACTACCGTAGTAGTAACAATAAACTTTGTGTCTTTTACAAATCCATAAAAAATATTCCAGTTTTGTCCCCCCCTTTTCATAAAAAAATTTGAAATTTGAGGCACACATTGGAGATTGATTGGGAGATACGGCTCATTTTAATCTGAAAAATAAATTTCGAACACGGGTTTCAGTGAGGATTCAGAATTTTAACATATAAATCGCGAAAAAAGAATGTCACCATCACTGAAACCCGTGTTCAAAATTTTTTCCTCATAGTAGACAACATTACGAGTAAAATGAGCCCAGTTTCAAGGGTGTGCCGCAAGCAAATTTTTTTTATTAAAATAGGGGATAAAAACAGGTTATTTTTTGTGGATTTATATATATAGTGCGTTATCACTAGTTAAAAGATCTTTAATTCATATGTGAAAATTATGTGAACATTAATGGTGGTTACTATAGTCATGTCTTGAGTTTGAAGTTATCAGGGAGTTTTAAGCAGGAGAATGAAAAAAAAATTTTTTTTTTTTTCCTGCAAAAACAAACTACAAATGTTTATTTGCTACAATTGAAAACGCTAGCTAATATATGCCTCAGAAGTAGTAAAAAAATAAATTTTGATGAATTAAACAGGCCAAGTTTTCAAGAGCGAGGTCTAATAATCCCACTGCTTTAATACAAAAGATCAAATTCCAACAGATGTTTTTTTTTAAAACTAGTTGAAACTGAGTATACTCATCTATATTTACCGAGCGCGCGGTGGCTCAGTCGGCACAATTGCCTAAATTCCCCCTACCCCCCTCCCAGTAACGGGAGGCCTCCCTCATCCCTCTACCCTTCCTTCTCCTTAGTGCTAAGTGCCCTCAGTAGTGCCCTTTATAGGAGCCGGACGTAAAGCACTATAATATAAAAAAAAAAAAAATCTGTTTACCTTATAACCGTAATACAATATTTTTCAAAAATAAACAGGCCGATGTCTAAAGCATGGGTATTTTTAAAGCTCTAACTTATTATACGAAAGATCGAATTTTGTTGCAAACTACTGTAGTATGATAATGAGGTAAATATTCGTGAGTGTATTCAGTTTTAGCTATTGAACACCATTAAATTAAAAAATTATGTTGAAATTAGATCTTTTAGGTCTTTTGTGAAATAAGATATAAATTCTAGGACTCCTTGCTTTAAAATTAGACACTTTCATTTATGAAATTTGTTCTGTAGTACTCGCGAGATACACATTACGTAAGGCTTCGATTTAAGCAAATCAACATCTTTTTTTTTTTCTTTTTTTTTTAAACGAAAATCTTTCGAAGTCTATGTTTTGCGCAAGGGGATATGCATTTCCAAAACATTGAAAAACAGGCCTGTTAATTTTTAAGTTATTACTTTCTTGGTTATACGGGATCGACATAAGCTAGTGTCTTCAGTTGTACCTATTGAACATATTTATTTTAGCTTGTATTGGCATATATTAAATGTTAATTTGTACATTGGTTTCACCCTTGCACGCATATGGTTTTAAGCAATATACTTATTTTTACAGGAAAGAACAAAAAATGTTTATTCCCCTGCTAGGAGATTTTAGACCTGTGTAATCACTGTAAGGAAAATTTTTAATTACTTTAGACGTGTTATTTGTCTCTGAAGGGAAACTAAAAAGTTTGAACTTTTCAAAATTTAGCTTTTTCAATGAACCTTCATGTTAATAAATTTTCTTTATTTAACGTGTACCTAATTTTTTCTCCTCGGAAATGAATAGATACGTGTTTGTAGGTAAACGGTGATTTGTTCAATTTTATAACAATTAGATAGTTATATGTCTGCACATTTCACACATTTCAGATGTACAAATTTCAAAAATCACGGGTTGTTACAATGTGTAGTGACAGTTCAATTGTTGCTTTTTTATGTACAGGATAAAACAACCATGGACTTTAATGCAATCAAACGAGAATGCCTCACTTGTACATTCTGGGATGCCTTCGAAAATAAATTGTGCTACCAACCGTCTTTAATTTTAAAACGAGCCCTAGAAGACAAGTGTAGGGCAAATCCTTCGGGAATTAAAAAGCTAAAAAGAGAAGCGTTGGAAGAAGGTAGAGAAATTTTAGAGTATATTAGAACAGATTTATTAGAAAACTTAAAAGAACATCAAAAGTTAGCTTTCTACGGCAAGAAATTTCATAAGAATCCAGAGAACTTTTTATTTAACAGTGGTGGACTAGATTCAATGGAAAATGCTGTAGAAATAATTAATGCAAACGAGAATTTTTTTGATGGCCACAGTCAAAAATTAAAGGTTATTTCACAAAAAGTATTTCAATTAAAAAAAAGTAGGAGAAGTAGTAAGAATTGCAAAATTTTAAACAATACAAACAATGGCCTATCCGATCACGAAAATCAAAGTTTTGATGCAATAAACCATGATGACAGTAACGTGAATATTCAACTCAATTATGATGAGATTAACGACAAATTGACGAAAATACTTGGTGAAATATATAGTGCAGTCGCTAATAAACAAGTTTCCATCAACAGATGCAGAATTGACGTTACATACAAAGAAAAACATTTAACCTACGAGGCCAATATTTCATGTCCTGTGTGTGATAAAGTCCTTACAATTTCGAAAACCGCCTCCGGTTATTGGATGATTGATAACATTTCCAGGCACTTAGGAAACCAAAATTTTGGGAAGTTGAAGATGAACAAAAAAATGTAGAAGATGAAAACGAAAGTATGAATATTACTAGTGACCAAAATCAGAGTACGAGTGGAAAAAGAAAATTAAAAACAAGAATGGAACATAATTCTTCAGAGGAGTTTGGAACTGAAGTTGGACGTAGACGTGAGAAAAAAAAATTTTAATTTAATAAGATTGCTGTATCAGACACCGACGATGAATCAGACGACCAATCAAAAACAAATTCTTATGATTCTCATCCAACAAAATCAACAAATAAGAGTCCTGAAATACAAAATTTAGGTATGTAATTTCAATGTATTCCAATCAATAATACTTATTGTCACATAGTCGTGTTGGCGTGGTACTATATAAGCTTAGCCTTATAATTACATACAAAAAAATTACAGTGCAATCAAAAAAATTCTTCACTACAATACATATGGGTCATTTTACAAAAACTACGATATTTCATGAAGGCTATGTTTAAAACCTATGGTTCAAATTATTTCGAGTGGTGTAAACTAATTCTCCCTAAATGCATTTTTGAGATCTCGTCGAAAAATTTTTTTTGCTGTGCTGTAAGGTTGAAATGACAAGCCAAACTGTCATTACCGTAACGTGAAGCATTTAAAAATTTCATTTTTTTCGGCTTCTGACGCGTATACGTTGATTTTTTTATTTTTTTGCGATGTACTATCTAGAAGTTTAAGGCGTTGAGTACCTTATCTGATAGTTTAGAGCCGAAAAAAAAATTTTATTTTCAAGTACTCGGCGTTTTGTTTGTAAAGCCTACTTTTGATATTTTTTAATTGCGCGCCACAAATGATTTAATTTGGCCAAGTGATTAGTTATCAGACACTTGGAATTAATCGTTTTGCATTCCGGAGTGTACGAAAACACTGCCAATTTTTTGTCAGCCCCAATTTTTAATGCAGCTATTTGTCGTGTCACATCGTCGCGAATTCACAGCATTTTTTTCTGTTAAATGAGCGGTCATTACCGTAACGCCCCGAATCTTGGAAATATTTAAAATTATCAGTGAGATGACTACAGCGTACGAAGGGGTTTAGGGTGCAGATATAATAAATGAAATTTCGTTAAAAAATTCTATCATGGGGCTTTACAATTAAAAAAAAAAGTTACGCTCTTGTACAATTTTTCAAAAAATGCATTTAAATTAACATGGGTTTTTATTAAATGATCGTTAAGTCTGGCCAAAAAGTTTTTAACTAGTTTGAACCTCATATACCATCGAACAAATAATTAAAAAATTCTAAACGTTCAATTTAAAAAATCTTAACTAGGGCGTAAAATATCGCTGTTTTTGTGAAATGACTCATGTTATGTTTACTTACACTTTAAAAATTTCAATTGAGTATATGGCTGCTTCAACCAAAATGTGTACATGTACCATAGTATTTTAGTAAGTTTCGTAAATATTTCTGTTATTTCAATTATTTTTTTAACTTTCACACTGTATATCTTTAAAGTACGAGTTCATGGTAACAGATATTGTTAAACAATATCCGTTTCGAAAAACCAACTATTATAATTTCTTACTCCTTTTTAATGCATCTGATAAATTTTAAGTAAACAATCTTCTTTCCAAGAACTAGCATCGTAAGAGGTATAATAAGTTTTAACAATGAAACTTATAAAAACTGTCTACTTTGTGAAAACGGTGACAGTGGAGGTAACTATTTTGTGTATCACTGTATATTGTTGACTTTTGAGAAAGACATCACAAAAATATTTTACTATTTTTTTTAGTTTATTTAATTATTTAAAAATGTTCATTGTGCTCGTAGCAGGAAAAATAATGTGCGGGGCACTGATATGCATCCAGCCAAGACGACCACAACAGTGACTTGAGCATTGTTTTGCGAGCGCCCTTGGACTTAGTATGATCACCCTGTAAAAAATGCATATCAGTGACAAAAATGATTAATTTTCTTCTTAGGCGCAAAGTTTTGCGCCCTATGGCATTACTTTAAAAATAAGTACCACACATTATGTACCTACGGGCGCAATGCGCTTTCCACCTCGATTTGCACTCTTAGAAAAATGATATTAGCGAATTGGGTACAAAATATGAATTGAACTGATTTTGTAGCTTTTAACATTGGGCTGCCTTCATATTTTTTTCTTAAATAAAAAATGATTAATATTTTTGTTAAAATTGTATTTAAATCTCACAGGTGCCCATACGTGTATTGAATGCGGAAAAATAGTTCACATAGTCTGCTCATTTCCTTTAACACAAAATGAAGATGATGAAAGGTATGGACAAAAGCAACTATGCTATGGATGCAGCCTCAAAGGAAAGTCTGTTAGTGGACTTAACAATAATTCATTCGAAAGAAAATCCGTCAAAGGTATGACTTAGTAAGCATTATTTGATTTATTATAGGTAGTGTATTGGTAAAATCGCATTTTGATTATATTTTATGTAACTCTAATTTTAGTTTTACAATAATATCTGACAAAAGTTCAAGTCATCTAAACAATTCACAATGATCCGGACAGTTTATTCATGCATAACAGTTGCTTCCAAAGTTACTGCCATTATCTTTGCTTTGTACTTCCTTATTTTTATTCGCTTTTAAATTTACATGCATCCATATCATGCCTTAAGTTGCTGAAACCCACGCTAAAGTAGCCTCATCAGCGACGAATCGGGCATGAGGGTCCCTGGAGCTTAAATTCATTTTTTTCCATCATAATAGCTGAAAAACAATGATAATCAACAATCGTAGTAACGTATGTACGCGTATCTGAAATAAATAGGTAAAAAATTAATTAAATTTTTTTGAATTCATGTGTCATTATAAAAAAATTATTAAATACCGTTCTATAACTTCTAGACGCAATCTTCCTGTATTTTGCATACGTATCTACGATTGTTGATTTCTATTGTTTTTCAGCCAGAATAAGTAAAAGAAAAATTTTAAGCCCCTCGTGCCCAATTCGTCTTGGGTGAGACTACTTCAGCGTGGGGCTAATTTCAGCGCGATTTATGCCTTTATTAAAGTTTCTGTGTTTGTGTTCCACTGAATTAAAAAAAAAACTTAAAGGGCCTTTTTTGTATAACCGAATTATTTATTACAATTTTCGAATCTTTATTACAAAATGACATGCAACTAAAAAGTATTTAAATTGCAAATGTTTCAGAGAATGCAAGATTTTTAAAATAATTTTTACGTCAAGTGACGTTCCCAAAATTAATTGTAAGCATATCATGTCAAATCAATCGATATAGCTGTGTTACGAGGTTTCGAAAGGTAAATCTCTCAACTTCGTTAAAATAATTTTTTTAGCGTTAATGTTACAAAAAATACACTAATATACTACCTATAGAAAATATGTATTACATAATATAAGTTAATAGTAGTTCAAGTTTTAGAGTAATACTTATTTAAATTTAATAATGATTTTAGAACGAAAATCAAACGGTGCAATGACAAGCAAAGTTGATTTTAAAAGTAATGGTAGTAATAAATCAATAGAAAAAACCATTAACAGTGGAGCATTAATACCATTAATGCCAAATAGAATAATGTTGCACACCAAAAAAAAAGCTATCTAACGTGAACGATCCACACGTCACCAAAACTTGTCTATTTGATTCATTACATCATGTGATTGCGTGCACTATAGCTCAGAACGATGAATACAAAAATTATCTTGCATCACTCGACAATGATATATTAAATTTTTTCATAAATATAGTTTACAAAGGTGTTATTGATTTGGATGAAAATATTTTTCGTACAAGAACTCAATTACTGCTCAGACATGAATTAATATTTTATAGAAATCAACGTAATGAATCTAGGTGCAAGGGATTACGACAAGCACTACGCAAAGATGTGCAATCACGTACAAAATTTAGTATCTTGAGTGCAGAGGGAAACGTGATGTCAGTAGTATTAAGAGCATTTAATTAAGCTCCATCCTTACAAAGACTGCAATCATGTTTGAGATGCAATTCTGAAGAAAGACGCATTGTGGCCGATTTGGCTTTAAAAATTGATATTCAGAAGTTGACAAAATTGGGATATGCTGCGTTACAACAATTAGTCGATGAAGAGGTCAACACTGAATTGGACTGTCGACAATACATGTCGAAAAATATAAGCATAAAAGCCACATCTACCACAGAATCTTTTAATCATATCTACTTTGATACGTCAGACCTAACCAACAACAATCATACAAAAACCATTTTGCTGTCAACTGTTCCTGTAGAAATTAATGTATTACAAAAAAATACATTGTAGAAGGTCTTTTATCCTATAAACCGTCTGAACAGCATTTTGTAGCTTACTGCTATGTAAAAGAAAACTGGATAGAGTACGACGATGTAAAGAATTAACTAAAAGTGACTGTATTTACATTCAACCTCATTTTTTATTCGATACTCATAAAATTTGAATTATTGTTTAATATAAAATCTTTAAAAAAATCCTTTGATTTGTAGCTTTTTCGCATACAATTTTTACTTAACTTGATGAATAAATATACAAAAACCATTTAAATCCAATCGAGGGACAAAGTACCTTTGTGTACTACTTGTATGTTTATTATTAGCATATAGTTTCCAAACTGATGTTAGCATTACAATTAATAAAAAGTTCTAATAAAATTTATCTACATTTATTACTTGAGTTATTTTTGTTGCCATAACAACATTGTACTTGCCTTTACAACTACATAATTCGTCTCAAAAATAATGTTATCGAGGCACAAGAAAACCTTTATCACCATTTCGTAGAATAAGCTGTCACATAAATTATTAAGATATGTTTTGATAATATGCTAAAAGTAGTTTATGGATTACTTTTAGTTACTTATGATATTTACAGGCTCATAGATACTCCTAAATTTCCTCCTGTGAGAGGACGTCACTAGAGACTAAGTCTCCTAGCCTAGCCCATGAGACTACGTGTTAAATCAAATATCACTGCCAGCTCTCACCTCCGAACTAATTAATCTATCGAATACTAAAACAGCATCTGTTATCAAGATTTGAATACTTAAAAACTTTCGGAATATTATATATTTTCCCTATCTTGGAATTTTTTTTTACACTTTAAAATGAGTTACACACCTGTTTGTAAATGAATATGGTTAAAAAAATTCCATAAATCATAACTGGAAAAACTACAGTAATATTGAAACACTGCGACTGTTCTCATAATTATCGCCGAAAATTTTCGTTTATTTTTAAGTCATTTTGTTTATTGGAATTTTTACAAAAAAATTTTATTTAGTTACGTTTTTTTCAATTCGTACTGTCAACTACAGCAATTGTTTCCTAATAATAAAAATTACTTATCAGATGCCGTAAATCGTTAAATAAGATACTGTGTCTAGATTCTGGTGACTATAAAAGCATTGTTTATGATATTTGTGCACATAAACTCTGAGTACTAACTCAGGTGTTTTACAACCAAAAAAAGTACTGTAATGTACAGTAAAAAATACATGATTTTTTTTTAATTTTTAATTCTTACTGTAACAAGCCTATCATCCAATATAAACATTATAGTTGTGTTATATAAAAAGTATTGTACTTGTCGTGGCGTTCAAATTGTAGCTTTGTTTTTATAGTAATAATTTATGTAATTATTCACGTCGTCTATGAGCCCGTATACATACTTTCATGTAGCTGTTGTGACACGCTTTAATTCAATTATTATTCGAGTATTTATTTATTTTTACAGATCTTTTACAAAAAACGCATAAAACAGTAATGAAATAAATAATGGAGGAAAAACTGTGTAATTTAATACAAAATGTATTACTGTATACCGTCCCGAAGTACATAAAACTAGCTTTATCTCACAAAGGTCGAGCAAACCCACTTGGATTAAGCAAGCTGAAAGAATCTGGAATACGGAATGAAAAAAATGGAATTTTGCACTTTATTTGGCATGAAATGCCAGATATCGTTGAAGAAAATCAATTTAAAGATTATTTTGGAAAGTATGCCAAAAATCCCAAGGATTTCAAATTCGAAGAAGGCGACGTTGATTCGATTTTGGTTGCTGTTGAATGGATTGCCAATAAATTAAAATGTGACAATATGTTATTTTTTAATTATTATAAACGCACCGCTGAAGTAGCGTTTGGGAAACAAGATCTTGTTGAAAATGATGGTCGTTGCAAGGTTAGAAGATTAGATAAACCGTCGACAAGCACTGGAAATGCACAAAGTTCCTCGATTGTATCTCAAGCAGAACAAAGATCTAGAATATTAAAAATCAGTGGCGTTGCAGGTACTGAAAATATTTTATGTGTTTTCCATTTACATTCTAGATGCATTATCGCTCTCAGCCTTTCTGTACATACATAAAGATATTCGTCATTACAAAGTCTCGATTTGTGGATCATATACTCTTTAAAAAGTCTTCGTTACATCTCAAAACTGAAATGCAAACCCTGAAATCAAAAAATGCTGAAGGTCACACATTCCAGAAGACAGATGATAATTATTCAATGTACACAGTATAGGACTTAAATTTATCAACTTTGTTTTGTTTCTTTTGAAACTTGAAAAATTTTTTCTAAATTAGTATTACATCAAACTTTTTTGTATGACGATGGAACTTAATACGCAAAAATTTTCATCCCAATAAAATGAAACTGTATTGAAGTAAAAAAATTTGACATTGCATTATATTTTCTGCAAAAGCTTTGAGGAACAAAATTAAAATTCTTTCACTGTCTAGTGTAGAATAAAAAAGTAAATAAATTTGGGTTGCATCGCTCGATTATTATTATCTTGTTACAAGTAAGAAGGCTTCAGGAAAGAAATTCGAAAAACACAACATTTTACCGCACATATTTCTAATTTATCATCATTAATTTTTTTGCCGCAACCAAATTAATTGGTGTTATGTATTATTGATTAACAAAAAATTTATCGGTGTTAAGTTAGTACGCGATTTTTTTAGTAACAGTAAAAAAGGCTTTCAAAAAAAGGTAAATTTTAAGTTTTTTTAATAAACAAGGAGATTAAGCTTTATTCAGCAAGTTATAGAAACTTATAAGTAAAAACCCTTTTACAAAAGTGTTTTTTTTTTTTTTTCTTCAATTAATATTGTTTTACTAATTATTAATTTTGTGTCGTATTCACAATAATTTTCCATTATTATACATAAAAAAAACGAAGTAAATAATCCCTGTATCATTTCAATATTATTACGTTGATAAAAGTTATGAAAACTTTCGTAATATTAATAGTTTTGCTGCATTTCTTAACAGTGTAACATTATTTCTCACTTTTTCACCCCTACTGTAATGATAACGTTTTTTTTTTAAAACAAAATAGTAAGCAAGCTGTGCTAAATTATCCTATTAGTCTGTTGATGGAATGTTTTGAGACTAGTGTAAAGAACATAAAAAATCAATATTGGTCTGGCATTTATTTTACATTTTTCGATCCCTATTATTGTATTATTAGCTTAACTATTAGCTATCTGTATGAATAAAAAGTATTTATTAGTATGCGTTTATTATGACATGTAAGCGTCTACTTTTTCTCTAACTTGAAAAAAAAAAAAAATTAATAAAATTTCAGACCGCAGCATGTAGTACGTTGTCAAGATTTGTCAGGTGGCTTCAACTTCATTTATTTTATAAATACTTTATGATTTTTTGGTGACGATTATGCATTAATAATTCGTTAAGAGTAGCATTCTGTTGGCAATAAAGTGGCCCCTATGTGATACGGCAGTACATTTAGGATCCACCCTAATTATTATAAGACAAAACTGTGTGTCTGTTAACGTAGATAATGTTTTTATTTTTTTATTTTAAGGTGTAACGGCATCCAAGTCTTTAGAAAAAGTTACTCAAGTACAGTACAACGGTTCCACTTCATTGGACTTATTATTGCAACTGCATAAACGGAAAGCTAATAAAAGTGATCGAAGCGTTCGCTACCCAGAAACAGTACAAGATGTTGCAACTTTTTTGTACATTAGTGGAGGAAGAAGTTTGTACAACTTTTTGGAGCACAATCTTCCACTACCATCATGTTCAACGGTCCGCAGCTATATTTACAGCAGTAACACAATTATCGAAGGCCAACTGCGAATCAAAGAATTAAAAAATTTTTTGGTAGCAAAAAATCTACCTTTAAAAGTTTCGTTAAGTGACGATAACACTGGAATAATTCATCAAATTAGATATGATCGCAAAACCAACCAAATCATTAGCTTCGTTCTCCCGTACAATAATAACGGTATCCCTAAAAGTAGATCCTTCGTGGCATCATCAGCCGAAGTAATTGAAGACTTCTTTAAAAATGAGAAACCAGTCAGACTTTTGTATATCGCAATTGCGCAAACTTTTGGCGGAAAATGCTCCATTCTTTTGCCTCCTTATGTTCGGTACTGATGACAAGTATGGATATGAAGTCGTGCATAGATGATGGAATTTTTTAATAAATGCACTGGCTCAAGAAAATATTCAGGTCGTTGGGCAATCTACTGATGGTGACTCTCGCGCATTTAAAATAATGCGTCTTAAATGTAGACTTATTTACGGGAATAGTTCTACTATCTCTGGAATCCCCAAATTTAAAGCTCTTCTTAGGCCTGTAGTTATACAAATGCAGGACACCGTTCACATTGGAGCAAAACTGAAAGCTCGACTCTTGAAAATGGACATATTGGCAATGGGAGATAACATTGCCAATATTTCTCATCTAAAAATGTTGATTGCTGCCACAACGAAAGATGAGTATGGTCTAACCATGAAAGATATATACTGTGTAGACAAAATGAATTTTGATTCCGTCTTTGGAGAGCGTATTTATTAAATCACGAAGTTTATTCATTGGCAAATAATTTTATCAGCCTAAATAGCTATATCTGTATCGAAATCAACGCACATGGCCTGTATAATATGTAATTGCATCATATCGACAAAAATTCGTTCGAAGATTTTTTTCCGTACATATTCGGATCTCAGCCTTCTGAAAGATTTTACAGACTTTTGCGATCAATTACGTCAACATTTTGAACGATGGTAAATTGTGATTTGTTAGATTCGATAAATAGGATTAAAAGAATTGAACGACTTTGTCAAATTGCGAATAAAACATACGAAAATGAAGAGCTCGTTTATCCAAGAAAATCGCAATTCAGGTGTTCATTTGATCGTCTTAATGTTAGTAAAACAAAATACACACATAGTAAATCAATGCTACCTGACAATGTACTAAAACTTGACAAATCTTTTGATTCTCCAGAAGCGAAAATCAAAGCTAAAACTGTTTTAAAAAAGATATTGGAGGTAGCAAAGCTAAATACTTTTGAAGACATAAAGAAATTTGGAATGAATGTGGAAATATCCGAAGCTAACAATATCCAGGTTCAGGCTTCTAATCAAGAAAACGAAGCTTTAGAATTCCAAAATTTGCAAGATCACTGGGTCGAAAGTGATATCGACGATGTAAATGATGATTTAGATTTAGATAAAAATGAATCCTATGTTACGTCAGCGCGACGTATTATTCGAGTCTAAGCTTACGCTTAATAACTTGAGATTTCCACTGGGCGCGTAGGTGGGACGCGGGGCTAAAAGGTTACTAAATCTCTTGACAGGGCGTCCTGAAGGGGGGAGCCCGACTGTCCTGATCGACTTGAAGCAGTTGTCACTCGTTCGCAGCGCGCCTCTGATTCGTCAGGAATACCCGAGGCGATGGTGTCAAACTAGTGTCCCGTCCGCGATCTAGAGGTTAAAGGTAGTTACGCCCTAGAGGTTACGCAAGGAGAAAAATAGTTTGAGTTCGCGACCGATCTGTGAGCCACTAATACCATCCAAAGTAAATGTGATTGCTCTGGATTTACGTAAAGGAAGGAAGTATAAAGTTCAGTTCGCGACCGGTCTAAGAGCCACCAATATCATCCGGAGTAAAAGGTGATTGCCTCAGATTTACGTGAAGAACGAGTTTTAAGTTCGCGATCGATCAATGAGCCACCAATACCATCCGGAGTAAATGTGATTGCTCTAGATTCACGAAAAACACTCTATTACTTTTTCTCGCGGTTTTAGAACTTATCGATGCCGTAATAGGCAATTATGCAGACTTCGCGGAAAAAAAGAAAAACACAGTTAACCATTTTAATACTTTGGAAAAACTTACTTTTATTTCAAGTATTAGAATGTACACGCGAAGAACCAGCGCGAAGTGTCCGAGGTTAAAACTTTTGAAACCGTACTCGTGGAGGACCGTGGGATAGCAGAGACGGACTCTAACTATCCAGTAGAACGTTCGAGGGTAAAATTTGAACTGTACTGTGCCTCGCTTCGCAGTAAACTGGGTTGTAGCAGAGGCGGACTCTTACTACTCAGTCTACCTTGAAGGGCTATCGTCGAGTTTTTTTGTCGGTGCCTCCGGGCCTTTTTATAAGGAGTAGCGAACCTTTATGACGCACTGGTCCGAGACGACGCTGAAAAATTTGCCGGAAAAATCTTGAAGGGGAAAGACAACAGCCAAAGATCTAATTGGCTAGAGATGCTCTAGTTCAGCCACTCAAAAATTGGCACATCCCACATCCGGCTCATTCTCCTCCGTGCGTCAAAAAAAGGGAAGGTGATTCACTTACTCGTGCCCTTCCTTTCTCTTTTACATCCAAATTTCACAAAAATTTTAATTTGACTTGATACTACTGTTAAGATAGAATGTTGTTAATATTTACTAATGTTAGACACTGTTCGTTTATTCAACTAAACTTGTTGCAGAAAGAACGGAGATAATCACTTAATATTTAAATCAATGTTTGGGTGAATAAACGATCGGTGTGCTACGGTACATCAACTAATACTTAAACGGAAATAACGTTGGCCGTTGTTATAACAACTTATAATGATAAAATAAGTTTAATAGTATGATAATAATAACGATAATGATAGTAATAATAGTAATTATAGTAATAGTAGTTATAATTATAAAAGTAAGGGTAGTGGTAAGAATAGAAGTACCTTGCCTTTCGCGAGTTAACATAACTAAACTTATGGGTAGTTTTGACTAATTACAATATTGCAAAGATAATTTGGAATGTCGGTAAAATTTTAGTTAATATGTTTGTCGCTTCTAGTCATTGGAGAGGGAGTCGGCGCATGGTGCTCTTGGGATTTGAAATTCCGTTACTTATATTGGATCAGCCGCACGGATTCTTTCCCGACACCTATGAGTCGAAGAAAGGAGAAAGAGCTATTGTTAATGGTCAGCTCGGTTTTCCCGTTTTCTCTTACATGTTATACGAATTCAAAAATTTAGGCTATTGCTGATGGTATATGAAAAAAAGGGTAGCTCGACGAGTTTTACATCAATAAAAATCAAACGAAAAGTTAGTGATGTTGTAGTATATATTGATATTTGTCTATACGTATTAACTCTACGTTATTCTAATTTTTAACATCGTATCAAGTTGTGCCAGCATTTAGTATTGCACCCCAGTTTCCATTTGCATAAATCATAGTTAGTCGATGTGCTGCAACTACAAATAGAGTTTGCAGGTGATTCATCTCTTTTCAATTGCATGTTGGTCCCTGTTCGAAAGTACTTTTAAGTTGACATGGAAAATTCCGAATAAACAAGCGGGGAAAAAAAATTATTAGTAATTTTAGTTTACCGACGTTACACCTACGTTGAGTGTCAAAATGAAAAAATATTTGGCGGCACAATAGGAATTGAAATTAATGGGGTGACCATGGAAGATACATTTGCTACCGAAAGAAACGATAACGAAGCCTTGAATACTGAACAGATTGAATTCGATCACACGTGTAGTCACGATAATGAAAATTTAGACGAAAATTCGACTGCGATTAACTGTGCAGCCAATGAAAAATTAGATAGATGGATGAGAAAGTGATTATATTCTAATGCGAGTTTCCGAAAAATTTTTAAAAAGTAATACCAAAGTTTTGCCAAAACTGCCTTTATACATACGCAACAAGCAAATCTGGTTCCAGAGTACTCATTTGGAAGTCCTCATTAGTCTGGTTATTAAATAAAGGTGTAGGTAGATTGAGCAGTGATAGGCTTGCTCGAGTTAAGTTGTCGAATCAAAAAGAGGATAAATATTTATCAAGAAAACGAAACGTAATCGCTGATGTACAGGTGATGACCAATACATACATCGGAGATTGGTGTATGTTCAGAAATCAAGAAAACGAAGCATCCTTCATTGTGGGATTCATCTTACACTTAGCAAAAAATTTTGGAGACGAATGAAGAAAACTACGTCGAAAAGTATTGAGTACAAGGAAAATTCTGTTAATTTATGTGATAAAACAAATAATCTTAGTGTTTTGTATCAGTGGTATAAGATAAACTTTAATTCCAAGTGTTTAAAGTATTTGTCTGTGATAACACATGGATACACCGAAGTTAGAAATTACGTAGTTCACGCTCCGCCACCGATGATAAAACAGATAGATAAGGAATGTCATAAAATAACAACTAAATTACTCTTAAGCAAAGAAGTGTACAAAAAAATAAAACTCCTTACAAAAAATGCATGCACAGAGTATCTGTCAATGTCGTTTTTACTTTCTCTGCACAATAATACCGCCCCTTTACATACAACATATAATTTAAAAAAAAATGCTTACGTAATAACCGAGACAAAGAATAGGTTCTATTAATACGTATATAGGTAGTAAATATTGAATTATAATACATATTACAAATACAATTAGTTACGTGGTTTCGTGTTGATTAAAAAAAAATAAAGAAAAATTTTGATTTCACTGATATAGTTGTTGCTGCATGAAACAATTATTTATCGTTAATTCTTAATAATGTTAAAAAAATTTCAAAGTAAATTTACTTAAGTCTGTTTTTATTTCTCAATAGATGATGTTACGTCGAAGACGGCGTAAGAGTAATTTTGTATTTAGGCCTAAGCTTTCGCTCAATAGCCTGGGGACACGGCAGCAAGGGTTGAGGACGGAGCACTAGGGTAGGAACAGGGTAGATGATTAAAGAAGGGTTAGCTAGCTACTTGGCCATCAGTATTGGTACCCACGGCACGTAACTGGCCATTTACTTGGAGTTGGTAAGTTGGTTCCTTTTTAGGGGTCTGTAGTCGTTGGTTGCCTGTATTTTACTAGCGACGCACGACGTATGGTTTAAAAATTGGGTTGGCTAACTAAGAGCTGGCTGTTTGGCCATCGGCATTTACACCAACCGGCACACAACTTAGCGGTACTTGATTTTCTTTAAACGGAGGCTAGTTGCTTGGCCATCGGCATTTTCACCAACCGGCACACAACTTAGTGGTACTCGATTCTTGTTATTTTTTAATTAAAAATTTTCTTTCACCACCTGCTTGGCCATTAATATCCGAATTAAACGGCACGCAATAATAGTTTTTACGCGAAGAGAAAACTATTGGGGGATATACAATAATTAAGTTTGAAGAAAATATTATTACTTACTTTTATTAAAAAAGAAAAAAAAGAGGGTACAAGTGGCTTTCGAAGCAAGATCCGGGTGGCCGGATATAATTGAAATCGAAACTGCGGACTGGATTCTCCAGGTCACGAATAGACTTCGACCGGGTTCTCCAAGTCGTGTATTCTAGTCTGGCTACTGCTCTTGGTGTTTTACCAAGCTGGCCTGACCATTGAATGCATGGACCGGGTTCTCCAGGTCGTATGCCTTCAGTCTGGCTACTGCTCTAGGTATACACCCAAGCTGGCCTGAACGAATTTTTTTGAGACTAAGCTGCTCGTGCAGGAGGCCATGGGCTTATGTAGCCGAAGATTTTGCCTCCTTATCACTGCTACTACGGCCAGAGACGACGAGACGCTTATAGGTTCTTAGAATTAGTCTGCATCATCTCATGGCAGGGAGAGGGAAAGATTTCCTATATGCTTTCCGTCTTCCTTTACATATGTTTTTTTGGTTTTGAGGTGACGCTTACTTGCTAAAGAATATAGTATAGTTACGATACTGGTCCCAGTGCTTGCTTATCGGGATTAGGTCGTATTATAGATCGCGTTATTTTTCGGCTTGGGGTCTCTGGGTACTGTAAGCGTTAGAGAAAGAAGGTGGTAGAAGTATAGCATGCTGTTGTCAAGTCACGTTGCATGAACGCTGGCCGATGTGTAGATCAACATCCTGGCTCGAACGTCGGCTTATTTACGAATGGTTAAGACACAGAAGAGGGAAAGGATGAAAAATTATTAAATTTCATCAGGCGATGTCGACGCACAAGGAGGGAGGGAGATGTAGACTAGTTTTTCTTTGTCTTACTCGGTTTCTCCTTATATGTGTGTCACGAAGCCTTAGTTTTGGTACTTAGTGTATGTGTGCGTATATGTCATTTTGTTTTCTACGAAAACGCGGCTTTACGAGGAGGATAAGGAGAGGAGGAGAGAAAAAAAGGGTACGTCGAGCGCAGCCTCGATGTAACAATGGAAGCTTTAAAATGTACGACTGATTTTTTGTAATAATTAAAGATTTACATTTCTTTTGAATCACTATTTAATTAGTGTACAATTATCCTTGAATATTCTTAAATCACATGTCATATCAATGTCACTTGCATAAAATTTGAATAGTTTTAAAAAATCGATACGACTTAAATGAAAAACCATTACAAATCCGTTATTTATGCGTTCTGTAACACAAAAGAAATATTGGGTAATATTTCGACACCTAACTGACATGTTATGATGTTATTAGGCTGGGACGAATACTAAATTAGCATAAAACACTGTAATTTATTATTATATCAGCTTAAATAGGCTCGCGTGTGGACCGCCTTAGCGTACGGACGTCACATCTACAGTGTCCGTGCTAAAGGCCGGGGTTTTTGTGGTTGCTGAAACTAAAAGATAACTTACTGAGTTGGAGACTATAAAAGGGAGACCGGCAAAGTGTAATTCGTAGAAAGGAGGCGAGAAGGGTCCAAGGATCTGCAAAAAGTGTCGCTCAAAGTAATATAGGTAATTGGAGGTTAGAAAGGTGCACGCGGCGCTGGTGTGAGTCTACACATTGTGCTGTAAAAAATGAGCGGCAAACAGGGAGAGAGTGCTCTTGAGACCCGCAATACGAGAAACAAAGGGCTAACAGAAGTGAAGAACTCTGAAAAAAAGGAGGCAAAGGTAAAGATAAGACAGTCTGGTACAGAGAAAATGGCGGGGAAAAGCGTGTTAAGGCAGTCTACTCTCGATAACCAAGTCACAACGGATAGAAGAGCAAAGAACGTGGATTTCGAGTTTGATTGGAGAGAGGAGGCATGTTTGTGCTGAGCCGTGAGATTGGAGAGCGAGAAAGTAAGAGATACATGCAGAGAGGAGCTGGACAAAGTACGACAAGAGAGGATAAAGATAGAGAGAGTAATAACTGATCTAAAAGAGCTGGAGATACAGGTAAACAAGCGGCTGGAGGACTGTGAGAAGAGGATAGAACATTGGGAGAACATCGAAGTGGCAAACAGCGAAGATGGCACGTCGAACGGTTCGAGCATGAAGCGGTCGGCTGGTTTGCAGTCATGCAGGGGCAGCTACAAAGGTGGTTCAACGTGGAGAATAACAACGGGTATGAGTGGTGTCAGCTTGTCTGATAAAGAGGTATTTAAAATGAAAAAACTTGTATACGAAAGGAAACGGGCAGATAGAAGAAATAATATTATTGTTAAAGGGGCAGCGGGGTTGGGGCATGATGTAAAAAGCGGGGTAGAAAATTTTTTGTCAAAAGTAACGAATGGACGTGTACAAAAAGTTGTGAGTGTACGCATGAGTGGTTCAGTTATTGTTGTTAAGCTTGACAGTGTGGAAGAGAAAATGATTGTTATGAAAAATAAGTCCAGCCTAAAGGGAACTAGTATATACATAGAAAATGATATGTCATACGACGACAGAAAGAAACAGGAAATGATTATAAAATAGGCAAAAGATAAAAAAGACAAAGGCTGGGAAGTAAAAGTGGGGCAGGGTAGGGTACTTGTTAGAGGGGTATGGAACAGGTGGGAGGATGTTGTAAAGTCAGAAGCCACAAAAGCTGAAAATATTAATAATATTGGTGTTACACAGGGGGAAGGAGGTGATAAAGCGAAAGCGCACAGCAGACCAGGAGAGAAAAATGATTCTGTAAACGCGGCGAATATTAAGATAGTTGAAAGTAGTGGATTGGAAGATAGCAATAGAGAGGCACGGGATCTCAATAAGAATAATAAATTGACTGATCAACGAGGCTCTGAGCTTTCTAGCGATAAAACGATTTTAAATCTAAATAAAAATAAAAATAAGAATTTTTTAGAGTAGGGCAGAGGCGGGAAGCGGATGTAAGATTAGTGTAGGGGATAGAGGCTGTGTTGATTTAAATTCGGTATTGTTCTGAAATATTGCCGGTTTTCATAATAAAGATAGAGACTTCTGGAACTTTATAGAGGGGGCCGATTTTGTGAGTCTGTCCGAAACTTGGTTGGAGAAGGACTGGGAAATTGTAAAACATAGGCTCTCTGCAGAGTTTACATGGGAAGCAGTACATGCTATCAGAGAAAAGAAAAAAGGGAGGGCTAAAGGGGGTTTCTTGATTGGAGTTAGGAATAGGTGTTTAAGTGCAGGAAGCAAAATTGTGGAGATTGTAAAAGAGAGGCTGGTGAAGTCTACAATAATAAATGGGAGGAAAAATATTAATATTCTTTCAGTTTACAGTACGGGTAATTTGGCTGAGCTTATTGAGGCACTAGAAAGCACGGATTTTTTAGATGAAAATTTAATAATTGGGGGGGATTTTAATATTAAAATAGGCGACTTAGATGCGGTGGCAGGGGGGAAGGATGATGGAGCCGACATAGGTAGAAAAAGCAAAGAAAAAGTAATTAGCAGAGAAGGGCATAAGTTATTAAATTTAATAAACAACAAGGGATGGTATCTGTTAAACGGGAAATGGGAGGGTGACGAAGAGGAAGAATACACTCATATAGGAGCAAGGGGCAACTCCGTCATTGACTACGTGTTAGTAGGGTGTTTCTGGACTGATGAAATAGAAAAGTTTTGGATAGAGAGTAGAATAGATCCTGATCACTTGCCGCTCAGGTTAAATTTGGTGGGTAGTGTTATAGAGACAAAGAAGGTTCACAAACGAAAGGAAGTAAAGAAAAATATTTATTTGTGGAATGATAAAAGTATATTGGAATATAAAAAGAAAACAGAAAAATTCGAAAACACTGCTGGGATAGATTTAAAGGCTAAAGATATTTGGGAGTTAATAAAAGACAAAGTGTGTGGAGCTATGATTAAAAAAGAAATGAGGATAAAAAATAAGAGATTAGGGGAGAAACGTTGGTGGGACAGAGAGTGTGGAAAAATGAAAAAAGAGGTCAAAAAAACCTTGATTGCATGGAGGAGGGGGGAAAACAATAAGGATAGTTACTTAAATATAAGAAAAGAATGGAGAAATCTAAGCATTGGAAAAGAAAAAGAAGACAGAGAACGGGAAGAATTGGAGCTAAGAAGCATTAAAAATGTAAGTGAAGTATGGAAGTTCTTAAATAAATTCAGAAATAAAAGAGAGGCCGTAGAAAATAATATTAGCTTGAAAGGGTGGAAAAGTAACTTTAGAGTACTGTTAGAGGGTGAAGAATAAATGGTATTGAGGGTTAATGATATTTTAATGGACGATGAGAACGAAGTAGTGGGTATCAATGAAATGGAAATTAATAAAGCAATAGGAAAGCTGAAAAAAAGAAGGCGGCAGGAATAGACAAGATCCCAAATGAAGCCTGGGTACATGCGGGTAAAGAGGTGGATGCTTTGTGTGCAGTTTTATTTAAGCTATGGGAGGGGGGAGAAATACCGGAAGATTGGAAGACGGCGATTATTGTACCTCTGTTTAAGAAAGGAGACAAAGACAAACCGGAAAACTACAGAGGAATTTCGCTTTTGCCGACTGCATACAAGGTGTATACTGAGGTGTTGAGGGGAAGATTGGAGAGGGAAATGAATGAAAAAGGGATTTTACCGGATGGACATGCTGGATTTAGAAAAGGTAGGTCGACTATTGACAATATATTTATTTTAAATTATGTGATACAGAAAGCCAAAGAGTTTAAAGGAAAAGTATACGCCCTGTTCGTTGATTACAAAGCAGCCTTTGACACTGTAGATAGGGATAAACTGTGGGAAATCATGGAAAAAAAAGGGATTAGCAAGTATATAGTCAGCCGAATAAGAAACGTGTATGAAGAAACGAAGGTCAGGATCAGAGTAGGGGAAGAACTAACGGACGAATTCTGGGTGACAAAAGGTTTAAGACAGGGGTCTTTACTGAGTCCTATTTTATTTTGTATATACATTGCGGATTTGGAAGATAATTTCAGGGATAGGAACGTAGGGGGTGTAACGATTGGGAAGAATAGAATATGGTCATTAGCGTACGCAGATGATAAGGTATTACTTGCAACTAACAGAGAGGCTATGATTGATATGATGGGTACATTGAAAAGGTTTGCAAAGAAAAGGAAGCTGGTCGTAAGCGAGGAAAAATCAAAAATATTAGTTTTTAAAGCTAATAATGGCAAGAAAGAAGTGTGGAAATGGGACAAAGGGGAACTGGAAGAAGTAAAAAAGTTTAAGTACCTGGGTTTTAACTTTAATAGAGTAGGAAATAATAAAGATCATATAAATAAATTAAAAAGAAAAGGGATGGTGGCTGCAAAGAGAACATGAAGTTTGGGGGAAAGAAAATGCAAGCAGGATTTTGGGAGAAGGGCAATGCTTTATGAATATTTAGTAAAAAGTACTATGAGTTACGGGGCAGAAATTTTTTGATGGAAAGGGGCAAAAGAATTAGAAAAGGTACAGATGGATTATTTAAGGTTGGTTCTTAAACTAGACTTCTGTACTCCAAGGTACATAATAATGAGGGAATTGGACAGGAATTCATTGGGTTTGCAGTGGAGCATGAGAGCTTTAAATTATGAAGAAAAGATTTTCAATCAGAGTGAAGACAGACTTACAAAATTGCGCCTGGTAGAGGGGTTGAAAAAGGATACAAAATTAAAAACGAGTATGGAGAAAGAACAATTCTTGAATAGTTTTTGACTAAGCGGGGTGGAGATAGAAAGATTAAGGGATAAAGAGGAGAATGTCAATAGGATAGTATTGCAAAGACAAAAGGATATCCAAATGCAAATGATTGACAGTAAAATATATGCTTCCAATTACAATAAGTTCTATAAAAAAGTTGAGCCGGTAGGATTACCGTTATGTTTAAAGAGGTACCAAAAACAAACATGTATTAGTGTAATTACAAGGGCACGATATGGCAATTTAGAAACAGGGAATAAGTATTGGTTAAAATAAGAGGAGAAAGCATGTGTATTATGTAAGAAAGGAAAGGGAAATTGGGAACATATGTTGGAAAAATGCGAAAACTTAAATGTAGAAGAGGTACCTAAAGATATGAATTTGCAAGAAAAAATTCACTGGCTATTAAATGAAAATATAAACAACGCGGCGTTTAAGATTTTAAAAGCAATAACTAAAGCGTTCGATTCAGAAAAGAGGGGTAAAGAGGGAGGAGGGGGGGAGAAGGATGAATAAAATTAAGTATGTAAACATCGAAAGGCGGCGAGCAAAAGTGTATGATATGTCATATGAGTATAAGGGGTAGGTTCAGGAATAAGTATAACTATGAGCGTAAGAACATAAGGTTATGCGTGTGCATGTCAATATGAGATGTAAAAGTTACCAAAGCTTATAGAGTTAAGTGTTATTAAT
>NW_019379538.1:1011596-1033326 GCF_000648655.2 Copidosoma floridanum
GGAAAGAAAATGCAAGGAGGATTTTGGGAGAAGGGCAATGCTTTATGAATATTTAGTAAAGAGTACTATGAGTTACGGGGCAGAAATTTTTGGATGGAAAGGGGCAAAAGAATTAGAAAAGGTACAGATGGTTTATTTTAGGTGGGTTCTTAAACTAGACTTCTGCACTCCAAGGTACATAATAATGAGGGAATTGGACAGGAATTCATTGGGTTTGCAGTGGAGCATGAGAGCTTTAAATTATGAAGAAAAGATTTTCAATCAGAGTGAAGACAGACTTACAAAATTGCGCCTGGTAGAGGGGTTGAAAAAGGATACAAAATTAAAAACGAGTATGGAGAAAGAACAATTCTTGAATAGTTTTTGACTAAGCGGGGTGGAGATAGAAAGATTAAGGGATAAAGAGGAGAATGTCAATAGGATAGTATTGCAAAGACAAAAGGATATCCAAATGCAAATGATTGACAGTAAAATATATGCTTCCAATTACAATAAGTTCTATAAAAAAGTTGAGCCGGTGGGATTACCGTTATGTTTAAAGAGGTACCAAAAACAAACATGTATTAGTGTAATTACAAGGGCACGATATGGCAATTTAGAAACAGGGAATAAGTATTGGTTAAAATAAGAGGAGAAAGCATGTGTATTATGTAAGAAAGGAAAGGGAAATTGGGAACATATGTTGGAAAAATGCGAAAACTTAAATGTAGAAGAGGTACCTAAAGATATGAATTTGCAAGAAAAAATTCACTGGCTATTAAATGAAAATATAAACAATGCGGCGTTTAAGATTTTAAAAGCAATAACTAAAGCGTTCGATTCAGAAAAAAAGGGGTAAAGAGGGAGGAGGGGGGGGGGAGAAAGATGAATAAAATTAAGTATGTAAACATCGAAAGGCGGCGAGCAAAAGTGTGTGATATGTCATATGAGTATAAGGGGTAGGTTCAGGAATAAGTCTAACTATGAGCGTAAGAACATAAGGTTATGCGTGTGCATGTCAATATGAGATGTAAAAGTTACCAAAGCTTATAGAGTTAAGTGTTATTAATACTAAAAGAGATTTGATGTAAAAGTATGGAGAATAGGATTAAGTGTAACAATGCAGTTTGTAGTCTTAAGATGATTTTGTAAAATTGATATTGTAATTGTAATTAATACACAGATATGTATGAGAGTCCGTTTTCTAGGCCTAAATAATGGCTGAAAACTAATAAATAAATAATAAATAATAATCAGCTTAAATAGAAAATGATTTGGGATTAATTATTTGCATCCCAATGAAATCACGACTCAATAAAAATTAAATCACAGTCACATTACTTGCACATCACGCTTAAATCACGCTGAATGTATGATAGTAACGGTTTAAAAAACGATTATCATTTTTTATTAGATCTTTTCTGCAGCTTCTTCTGCCTAATATTACAACAAAATATGTAGTTAGTGAGTATGTTCTCATCAGACGCTGCCAAGTGACAATTTTCCTACATAGGAATAAATTTAACTAGTGACGAATACTAAACACAAAGGGCATGTTTAAATCGTATATACATGAATAAATCGTAGTAAAAATAGGAATGCACTTTGAAATCATTAAGAAACATATCTTACCTTGGTTTCAAATAATAGGTTAAATAACTATTAATAAGTTAATTGTTTCCTTCTACCAAAATCTGTAAAAAAAAAAATACATATACCTTTATTAATTTGATTTAATAAAAGCGAGTGTATGCCGTAGAAAAAAGACTGCAGTGTACTTACAATACGTGATTAAAATTAATGAAATAATGAAGTAATCGGATGAAAAATCTTAACACATTCTCTATTTTTGTGATGCGGACTGTAAAACATCAAAATTATTGGAAAATATTTCAGAACGTGTGACTCATATGATATGATAGTTACAAGAAAATACTGTAACTCACTGCTCAGCTAAAAATTTAAATTATTTGTGGTTTATGATTTAAATCACCATTATATCATAATTCCATCACTTTCAAATCATTTATAAATCACACTCAATGCATGATCGTAACGGTTTAAAAAGTAATTACCATTTTTAATTAAATCCCTTTTGCAGCTTCTGCTTATAATATCACGCAATATCAAGTTGGTAAGCACGTTATCTTAAGTCACGGCATAGTAATAATTGGCCGACACAAAAATAAAGTTAACCAGCGACCCATACTATATACGAAGGTCGGGTTTGCAATTTAATAATTATTTATTATCATTTCAATATAATTTTATTTTTTTTAACTAAAGCTGGTCTCTACGTGGAAAAAACATTGCTTCGTAGGAGTAAAAATTAGGATACAGTTAAAAAGTAAAAAGAAAACAGAAAAATTCGAAAACACTGCTGGGATAGATTTAAAGGCTAAAGATATTTGGGAGTTAATAAAAGACAAAGTGTGTGGAGCTATGATTAAAAAAGAAATGAGGATAAAAAATAAGAGATTAGGGGAGAAACGTTGGTGGGACAGAGAGTGTGGAAAAATGAAAAGAGAGGTCAAAAAAGCCTTGATTGCATGGAGGAGGGGGGAAAACAATAAGGATAGTTACTTAAATATAAGAAAAGAATGGAGAAATCTATGCATTGGAAAAGAAAAGGAAGATAGAGAACGGGAAGAATTGGAGCTGAGAAGCATTAAAAATGTAAGTGAAGTATGGAAGTTCTTAAATAAATTCAGGAATAAAAGAGAGGCCGTAGAAAANGCTGTACATATACTCAGAGCTCATAGATTAAGTATATATAAGCTCTTTAAAAATAATTATAATAATAAAGGCTTTTGTATTCATGTCAAATTAATTGTTCGGTATTATTCAAAATTTGATAAGAATCAATAATTTTTGAACGTTTTAGATGAAGAGTATTATTTCAACAAACTGCAATTTTTCATGCTAATTTAAAAAGATTTAAGATTTAACAGTGATTTAAACTTGATTTAAATTATTTAAATTACGTCGGTGGTCCCTCGATATAATCATTATACATTTCTTTTTCGATACGTCGGTTTATTATTTGCACATATGTTTTATCTTTATCTCCCCGGTCACGCATGATCAGATATCGAGAGCTCATTCACATATTTTGTATATTTTTTCATATCGCTTTATTTTTTAAAATTTTTTTTATCCTAATTTCTAAACTTTATTGTAAGTTGGTTTCATGAATTCGATACCTAGCCAAAACCATCAGAAAAATCTGAGTGACCCGACCAGGAATTGAACCCACGACCACTTGAGTTGTGTTGTTCCAACGGCTAGCACGCTAACCGACTGAGCCAACGACGAGCTCTAATTGAATACTGTAAATGACTATTTGTATTGTGCAGTAGTGCATTGTGCAGAAAGAGTGAGTATAGCAACCAAAGGTTGTGCAGTGCTGCCATATAAGGTATACATAACAGTGGCAACTTGAATATTGCTTCTGCTTATAATATCACGCAATATCAAGTTGGTAAGCACGTTATCTTAAGTCACGGCATAGTAATAATTGGCCGACACAAAAATAAAGTTAACCAGCGACCCATGCTATATACGATGGTTACGTTTTTATTTTATTATAATTATTATTTTAATTCAAAATTTTGTTTTACTTGTGTTGGACTCTACAGGAAATACTTTATGAAGCGATCCCGGTAAAAAGTTAGGAGTTAGTTACAAGTATTAAAAAACGTACAAGATTTTTATCGGGAAAACAGCAGTGTTGACTGGATTGTTTGTTTCTGTTTTAGTTTTCTATTTTTGAACTGTTAGTAAACCATTTTATGTCATAAAATTTATTGATATAAAACACGATGAATTCAATCTAATTCAACTCATTTTTTTGGCCTTATTTCTGTCTAAAAAAAAATGTTGTAAATAACATTTTCGATGTATTTTTCAGAAAGCTTTCTGATGGTGTGGTTATTTTACTTAGAAAATTTTAATTTAACGGAAAAAAACATAAACATGCTCACAACAAGGCATTTTTAATATTTTTTTTGATATGTCAGAAGGAAAACTGAGGTTTTCTGTGCCTGCACCGAGGCCTGGTGCGGCGCCACGCTGTACTCAAATTTACTATGAATATTATTAATTAAAAAAAAATTTTCTAAACGAAAATTATCTATTATTTTTTAGTTTTGGATCAAGTTTAAGATGTCAACTTTTTGGATTCATTATTTTAGTTAAGAAAAAGATGATACTCAGAGCTCATAGATTAAGTATATATAAGCTCTTTAAAAATAATTATAATAATAAAGGCTTTTGTATTCATGTCAAATTAATTGTTCGGTATTATTCAAAATTTGATAAGAATCAATAATTTTTGAACGTTTTAGATGAAGAGTATTATTTCAACAAACTGCAATTTTTCATGCTAATTTAAAAAGATTTAAGATTTAACAGTGATTTAAACTTGATTTAAATTATTTAAATTACGTCGGTGGTCCCTCGATATAATCATTATACATTTCTTTTTCGATACGTCGGTTTATTATTTGCACATATGTTTTATCTTTATCTCCCCGGTCACGCATGATCAGATATCGAGAGCTCATTCACATATTTTGTATATTTTTTCATATCGCTTTATTTTTTAAAATTTTTTTTATCCTAATTTCTAAACTTTATTGTAAGTTGGTTTCATGAATTCGATACCTAGCCAAAACCATCAGAAAAATCTGAGTGACCCGACCAGGAATTGAACCCACGACCACTTGAGTTGTGTTGTTCCAACGGCTAGCACGCTAACCGACTGAGCCAACGACGAGCTCTAATTGAATACTGTAAATGACTATTTGTATTGTGCAGTAGTGCATTGTGCAGAAAGAGTGAGTATAGCAACCAAAGGTTGTGCAGTGCTGCCATATAAGGTATACATAACAGTGGCAACTTGAATATTGCTTTCTTTTTATTTATACGTACCTCATAATGTATCAGAGTCAAACCATTGTTTATTGTGTAAATTTTATTGTAGTTATAATTATTTTATTATTACTATTATTAGTATTATGCTGTTATTTTTTTTATTTATTTTTTTTTTTCAATCCGAAGTAACAGTTTGTTGAAGATGTCGCAGTTAGATTGTTAAGTGTTGGTTTTTACATACTGGCAATGTAAATAAGAATTCATCAAAGTAAATACAAAAAAATTAAATGTAAAAGAAAGAATTTGTATTGCTCTTAAAAAATTGAAATTATTTAAACAAGTAACAAAATTAATAGAAAAAACTTTTTTTTAATTCATTTTTTTAATTAACGGGTAAGTATGCATATTTTTAGTAACTTTTAGCAGAACTGACAGTGAAATAAGGTGATAGAAGCATAAGATTGTGCCCAAATAAAAATTACCTGTAGAACAAGATCAAAAAAATGTCAGTTAGAGATTTAAGTAGTATTTAATTTTTATTTTCTTCTAAACATAGGGAAACCTATAAAATCTCTTGCCGAGCTTTAATATGTTTAATAATTGTTGAAAAACTTTTTATTGCTACAAAATAATATTTCTTATTATCTGAAACAATAATTAGAATACATACATTCAAGCATAGCCAATTGCACAGGACCACAAAAAAAATCACGGTATTTTCATCAACCTAGCTTACTCTATGTTTTTCAGGCAGCTAAAACAGAATCCGGTGTCCGAATAATCCTACCACGTCGTGATTTTCTGAAATGTTGACTCAAAACATCGAATAATGTAAGTTTTTCAAAAAAATTCTGTAAATTCATGCCACCCATAGACCTTCTAACCAAAGACTTTTAGCAGACTAGCCTTGAAACACACGCCAACAACATAGAAATCGCTTTCTGAATCATCAATGCTCGCACAACCTTACCTTCAACCTCAAAAAATCCAGTAACTTGAGTTTTTTTACAAAATTTCGGAAACTTTTGCCCTTACTGCTACTAATCGAATATCACAAACAGAGTAGCTTTATACGTAAGGCAACAACCATGGAATAACTTTATGATACACCAAAGCTCAAATAACCTAACTTTAATCCCCCGAAAATGCAATAACGCTAGTTTTTCAGAAAAATTCCGTAAATTAATGTAACCCATGGTCCCTACAACAAAAGATTTACAGAACAATCTTGCCTTACTTCAGAAACCAACAACACACAAATTGCTTTTTAAAACATCAGAGCTTAAACAACCTAACCTCTAACCCCCAAAAATCTAGTATTGTAAGCTTTTTCAAGAAATTCTATAAGCTTATGCACCCATTGGTCCTATAACTTAAGATCATCAACAAAGTAGCTTTAAACATAAGCTACCGATCATAGGATCAATTTCTGCCCACCTACTGTCAAATAACCTAATCTCAAACCCCCAAAAATCAAATAACGTAAGTTTTTCTACATAATTCTGTAAACTTGTGTAACCCATGTCAACTATAACCAAAGATGGTTAACAGACTAGCATTAAAACATAAGCCATCCGTCTCAAAATTTTTTTTTTTTACTACTAAAGCTCTAATAAACTACTTTTTCACTACAAATATCTAATTACGCAAGCTTTTCAACAAAATTCTATAAACTTACGCACTCCATGGTACGTACAACCAAAGATCTTGGAGACAACAACCTTAAAACCAAAGCCTACTTCAGGTATATTATGTATGGCTTGAACTGAATGCCTGAGTTTTATTTCAGTGAAAAATCACTGAGGTTCTTTGATTCTTCATAATCAAAGAATGCCAAATAAACATATATTTTGGGATTATTATTTATATAACTTAGTTTTAACGTTAATTTTTTTTTTGGAGTAACATATTTTCTCCTTTTCGAATGATCGACGAAGAGATTTTCTTTTATCTACAGTAGATGTATCTCTTTTAAGTCTCCAACAGTAGTCTGAAGACATGTTCTCATCCCAAACTCCTTGGTACTGATTCTCAAAATATTTAAGATCCTGATGGAATCGTTCTACCTGTTCTTTGATAAAGTTTTCTAAGTTTTCGGAAAATATTTGAGGTGAGAGTCCAAAAAATGGAGTTTTAAGTTTATTAGCTATCCCAAACGTATGTATGTATCCAGATTTTCTTTTTTATCTTGATATTATCTGAGCTCAGATCGATACAAACGGACACAACATCGATATCCATTACTTGTTTATCGTTTATCACAAGGTATAATTTATTCTCCTGTTCTCGATGTACAAACTATAAATGTTGATGTAGTGTCTTTTTATATGGAACTTTGCTGTAACGCTCTGGTGAGGACGAATTCGTTTAAGCTCACTATTTTTCTGTGTATAATAAGGATGGACCTGAAATAACTACAAAAATCTTACTATCCCTCGTGCTATTGATCGATCAGTCATTGCTAGTTTTTGCTGGCTTTTTATACAGCCCTTAGCATGTTAAAACAGTCGATCTGTACTCTACGTGGAATCTAAGTTAATTTTAGATAAGGCTGTTGAGCCCATAACTTCAAAAAATTTTGTAAAAAAAGCTCACGGGTAAGGGTATTTAAGATTTGAGGTTAGGCTATTTAAGCTTTGTGAATCGTGGCACAGGGGTCTTATGCCACCCTAATTACTGCGTCTAAGTGATGAAGCCATCTGATTTTTTAATAAGCTAGTAAATAGGGGAACCGCAAAGCAAATACAAAATAAACGCGAGAAATGTAAAGCAGTGATGCGAAAGAACAAGACGAATTTCTAAATTTAAAGGCAATAATTTAATATCTTAAATATGAAACTACTTTACTGTAAATAAAACAAAATTAATTGTGAAAGCATTTACGTTAAGTGACGAAGGATAGGACGAGTTTGGATTGAACTAAATAAAAAAAACACTATTTATGACCCACTGATGAAGATATAATTTATGGCTCAAAGGAGGAAAATCTTGCGAGGAAACCCCCTAAGAGGAAAAAATGACTGTTACAAAATTGAATAGAAAGAAAAATAACAACCTGGTTTGAATTAGTGTGCAGATGTGTGGAGGTGTAAATGTGTAAGATTGTAAGTGTAAGAGCGTTTCCGCACTATTCTCCTTCTCGTCTTCGTATCACGGTTCCGCGAGAGCAGCCGTTCGCCGTGGGTGCTCACAGTATGTGGTGAGTGTTGACGTAGAACACGGCTGTATTTTATATTCGGATGAACAAAGACGAATTGATGCAAAAAAACACGTTAATGCGTCGCGGTGCAACGAAAAACTTCTCAAATACTTGAACGAGAAAAAATTATCCAAGACAAGCTACGTACAAGATTTCTCAGAAAACAACTGGAGACCGCTTTATACAGAGGCAAGTATTGGACTGGACGAGGCCCACCGAATTTTCCCAGTGGCGATACCTTTTCTCTCTCTCTCTCTCTCTCTCAATCCCTCTTTCTAATGATGCGCACCAATTAGCGGAGATGTGTGGCAAAGCGACCAAGTCCACCTTTAATACGCCGTCGGCGTAAGCAGGAGTTGGCGCCAAGAGAGTTCTTCTAAGCGGATGACGAAAGTTCCGTCTTGCTTCCTCCAACGGCGGAACAGTAGGAGCGCCGCGCCTGATCACGGTGGCTCTGCGAATGTTCCCGTCTCCTTCTAACGGCTATAACATCAGTTATAGGCACCTACTGCTGAGTGACTCAACGCTGGTGCCTCGTTCTGTTCCCTCTCGGCCCTCAACCTAAAAGCACGTTACGACCAACGCGGACTGCACGATGCGAGTACGAGGAGCTCGGGCAGCCGTGAAGCTCAAGAAGAGAGAGACATTATCGAAAACATTGTTTGATTGACTTTTACTTTCATTATCCTTTACATATGCTTATACGTTATTATTATTCGTATCAAGAATCGATTGTTGTAAGTTTCAAGTTATTATACCAGATTTATATACATATATATCAGTGTACTTTCATTTAACCTTCCTACTCTCACACAAAGTGCTGCTTACAGAATTAACAGATGTTATTCATCTCGAATGTCAATCGGGCGTCGGGACACGAACAATGCCGAAGATGGGTGAGACAGACTAAAAAATCGATTTTAAAGGGGGAAAGAGAACGAGAATCTAGAGCGGAATAAAAAACGCGCGTAACGAGTGTGTATGTGTGAAGTAAATGAATTTAAGCGCGGTTTGATGTGTTAATAAAGACGAACGTGCTGTGAGCTTCAGTCATTCTCTGCTCACGTGGAGGTACTCGATTTAGTCGCGTTCGACTAAATACTTTAGTAGTTCAAACAGCGACCCTAAAGTTGTTGAGTTGTTGGCTAATGTTTAAAATTACTTTGCTGAAGATCTTGAGTTAAAGGACCAATTCATGCATAAGTTTATAGAATTTCGTGAAAAAGCTTGAGTTACTAGATTCAAGGGGACTTAAGAATAGGTTGTGCGAGCACTGATAGCTCTGAAAGCGATTTCTGTGATGTTGGCTTGTGTATTACGGGTAGACTATTAACTATCTTTGGTTATAGTTGACATGGGTTACACAAGTTTACAGAATTATGTAGAAAAACTTACGTTATTTGATTTTTGGGGGTTTGAGATTAGGTTATTTGACAGTAGGTGGGCAGAAATTGATCCTATGATCGGTAGCTTATGTTTAAAGCTACTTTGTTGATGATCTTAAGTTATAGGACCAATGGGTGCATAAGCTTATAGAATTTCTTGAAAAAGCTTACAATACTAGATTTTTGGGGGTTAGAGGTTAGGTTGTTTAAGCTCTGATGTTTTAAAAAGCAATTTGTGTGTTGTTGGTTTCTGAAGTAAGGCAAGATTGTTCTGTAAATCTTTTGTTGTAGGGACCATGGGTTACATTAATTTACGGAATTTTTCTGAAAAACTAGCGTTATTGCATTTTCGGGGGATTAAAGTTAGGTTATTTGAGCTTTGGTGTATCATAAAGTTATTCCATGGTTGTTGCCTTACGTATAAAGCTACTCTGTTTGTGATATTCGATTAGTAGCAGTAAGGGCAAAAGTTTCCGAAATTTTGTAAAAAAGCTCAAGTTACTGGATTTTTTGAGGTTGAAGGTAAGGTTGTGCGAGCATTGATGATTCAGAAAGCGATTTCTATGTTGTTGGCGTGCGTTTCAAGGCTAGTCTGCTAAAAGTCTTTGGTTAGAGGGTTCATGGGTGGCATGAATTTACAGAATTTTTTTGAAAAACTTACATTATTCGATGTTTTGAGTCAACATTTCAGAAAATCACGACGTGGTAGGATTATTCGGACACCGGATTCTGTTTTAGCTGCCTGAAAAACATAGAGTAAGCTAGGTTGATGAAAATACCGTGATTTTTTTTGTGGTCGTGTGTTTTTGATAGAAGTTTACATTTTATTAATTGTTTATAGAAAAATAAGGAGTTAAAATTAATGATAACAAATAATCAACTCTAGATTTGAGACGATAATTGTATTCGTCCTCCTAATGAACATTATAAGTTAACATTTCAAAATTTCTTCTTGTGACAGTGGGATCGAAAACTTTAGTTCTATTTCCTTATTACATCACGACAATGAATTATCTTCATAAACAATATTTAGCACTTTGTAGTAGTTCCTAGTAGTTGCTAAGAAACATTATAATAACAAGGAGTAATACATGTTATAAACTGTAAGTCACAGTTTTTATAATTAACGATAGTTATTATCAGATTTTTTTTTTTTTTTTTTTTTTTTTCTTTCTTTTATTACCGATGTGTCATTTACTATTCACTTTGAGCCAATGCAAAAGTTACACTTTTGCTAGCTAAAATCTGGCAAAAATTGTTGTATGTTAACAAACAGATTAGAGAATAAATACATGCGTATACTATTGGCTGAAGGAGACAACAGGACAGGATCGTCGTTCTCTTGTTTGAAGTGCCAATCTCAAGTTGCTTTACGCATGTATTATATCCCCTAAGCTATTTATTTACATGCAAGAATTTTTGCCTGATTTTCTAGAGAGGGTACAAGGTCTGCGTCGGCTTGGAGCAAATAGTGGCCTCGTCTCCGCTCTAATCAAGATTCATTGAGTGGAGTACCATGGTGTGTTAACACGTAATGTTAAATATTTTTAGTTTATCAATAGCTCAAAATTTTGCATCTATTCTTGACACTCTTTGAATTACAAAAAATTCTGATGAACAAAATTTTTTTTTTTTAAACTATGCAGTTTTGGTCAAACGATGAGCTGTAAAAAAGTTGTAAAAAAGTATAACTGTGCTTAAAAAATAATTTACGTTTTTCACGCTATAAAATAGTTGTTAGCCCTATAAAGAGTTGTTGAATTGCACTTTTTTACGTTATAATATATGGAAAGGGCTGTTTTTCAAAGCTGTAAGGATTTGAAACTGATAAAAGATACATAATAAAACATTTTTTTTCTTGGCTTACAAGTAATATAAACCTTGGATGCTTTTTTACAACGTCTCATAATGTAACGCTAGTGATGAAAGCTTTTAAAATACCTTGTTTTTCTGTGGAACTCAGTTATTTTAATGGTCCAAGGTGGAGATTGGCATGGGTCGCTTGCCTGTTGAAGGCTGTCCCGTTTACTTAAGTTTATTTCTCCCTTATAGCTTTGATATTAGGTTGGCTGAGCGTAGATCTCGAAGAAGATCAGTAATTCCTAGTTGGATGCGAGGATGGTTGGTAGCCGGGGTTATTAGCAGCACTTGGTCATCTTGGTAGTCTAGGGTAGAAATCGGCATAAATTGCTTGTCTGTTGGAGACTGTCAGAGAGTCGTCAGTAGCCGAAATACCCAGCTGCACAACAAATAGCTCTATTTTGACACACACGGTAATCGACATTTTGCTCGAAAATATTGTTACTAGACTCACTGACTTCGATTTTACATGCTTTTATTTAGTATAACGCCACCTAGCGAATTATACTCAACTAATGCGCAAAGCTAGCAGTTTTGTTGTAAAAGTTAAAGCTTATTAATTGCTATTTTTACTAATTTTTTTGAAAAAAAAACTACTCCAAAATGATCTACGTAGCGTCAAGAACACCGTCATGCGAAATTTTAGCAAAATGGTTTGAATAGTTTTCGCCATTAGTTATTACAACATTTTCGAGATTTTTCTTTATATATTATATATTAGTGAGATGACGAAAGTGAAAAAATCACAAACAATAACCTCGTAATAATGAAAAAAGGTAATCAACAAAACAAACTGACATCTTATTTTAAAATATTTTTTTGAAGTTTATTTTTTTTTAGAAATTCAGTCTTGTGTTCATCATATTTAATTCAAAACTAAAATTGATTGCCATTTTTCTCTGACCACATTCATATATATAAATTACATGTATGGAATGTTCAATTATGAGTTTTGAGACTTTCAAACGCCCCTAAAATCTGTAGTAAATTTATAATACGTACCATATTTTTATAGAGTTCAGGATAGTGATCCTTTTGAAGTGTTCGGAATAAGTGTCCGCTTTTCTATTGGTTCCTGCTATGTTGATCTTTGAATGGCAGGGCAAATCAAGATTCGGTTAAACGACCTAATCTGCCTAAATAACCCAAAACTGCGCAGTAGGATTCCCGAAATCGAGAATGCGTAAGCTGCCGTGAGCAGTTAAATAGACTACACACTCAAATTCACAAAAAACCTAGAACTCTATCCCGATAATCCAGAGCACTGTGGATGAATCCCCAGTAACCGAATACGTTTTACTACTAACAATTAATTTATCATGAACCAAAGCAGCTAATCCCTAATAACCCAATGTGTTCTACTGACTGTTCTCATATTTGTTAACTAAATTAATTCATACTCTCAATCAAAACGTAAATAAACATAATCTAAAGCACTTAATCCCCAAGAACTCAATACACTCTCGTGTCAGTACAGTTTATCAATTAATAATATGATCATTTAATCGACAGTGGCCAGTACTGGATCACTTGTTAAAGGTATGAATAAATGGTACCCCAAGTGTTTAATCCTCATGTATCCAAAAAGCTCCTCTGACTGTCCCATTAAATAATTTATTAATTAACTTTGAATTTGCCATTAATCTAGTACTTTCGACCACTTCTCAATCATATGAGTGAACAATTTTTGAAGCGCTTAATTCCCAAAAATCTAATACGGTCTACTGTCTATAGGATGTTTATTAGTCAATTAGTTAATTAACTAATAACAGTAACTGAATAGTAAACCAGTTTTAAATGAATAAACAAATAATGTTTCAAGCGCCCAATTATCGTAAACCTAATACGCTCTACTATCTGTACTTTTTATTATTTAATTAGTTAATTAATGAATCGACAGTAGGCCAGTTCTGGGCTACTTGTTTAATAAACAATTTTAGAAGCACTTAATCTCAATGAACCTAATGCGCTCTACTGTTTGAAATGTGTTTTTTATATTATTCATTATTATCATATGTAATTGACCACCAATTAGCTATTTGATCATTTAACTGACAGGTTAATTAATAAATAAATCATATTGTTAGAGCTCAATGCGTAAGCAGAAGTAATTTTTTTGACTCCTTACTTAGGCTAGAAAGAAAATTCTTAGATTTAATAATTCAAGCCTGATATATATTTACTGTCATCATTGGTATAGCCACAAATATTTTTAGGTTTTATGGTTTGATGAATTATTATAATTGTCCAAACTGTAGCATTCAATTTTTGTACATGTATATATGTGGCGTCTCACATCTCTCGTGCTTCAGGCTCTACTCGCCAGGTGGCCAAGCCCCTAATAATTATCTCCCGTCAAGCGGTGAAATTCCCGCACGATTAGTATATAAGCGAGATCGAGTCATTCTGAGCCCACTGATCAGTATCTTCTGATCAGTAAGGCTGATGAGTCCTGGCGTGCTCTCGGGACAAAACACCTTTTTCTCTCTCAAGTAGGCGATAACAATCGCTACATATATATGTACACTATAATAATAATAGACTAATAAAACAAAATATGATAAATATTCTTGTTATTTACAGAACCAACATAGGTCTCCAAACATCTCGAAAGTTTTTTATTATTAAATGTTGTAAAGATTAAATTAGGTGAAGGCACAGCTTAATACAACAACAAATCTTTATTTAATAAGAAAGACTGGATACAAGTACACTCTTGCACGGTTAATTCTAGACTTATTTTTTTGACGAGAAAGTCAAATCGAACTCGCAGGGTAGCTGTCGTGACATCGATAGTCCGATATTGTTATACTAACACGTCCTCTCAATAAAAGTTCCGCGTTGTGTAACACACCTAAAAAGAGGATCCGCGATATTTAAAAAAATCAGCTCTGCTGTACATCTTGCATGTTGATGTAAAGTTAGTGGTTTGGTGATGAGGACATCGTCTGTCATTTTTTCTGTAAAATGATATTCTATTTTGATTAAGTGTCTTTGAAGTGGTTCCCTTATGAATTGATGTCGCATGCCGATTTGTTTTGATCTTGATTACACTGAAAAAATTGGAGTTAAAAAAAGTATTATAACTATACTAAAAGATTACCATATTTTTAGGATAACTTGATATACTCATCTGATGACGCAAAACTATTACGTTTACAACAATTTTTATTGTATTTTTAATAATTTTCATTATGTTGTAGCTCTACAAAAATTATTACACGGCATAATAAAAATTAGTATGTCAAACATAGTAAAAAATGTGATGTATAAATTTTGCTACACAAAATAGTAAATTTTATTGTAATTGTTTCAAAATGTACCACATTCTAAAGTAGAATTTGCTATGTGACATAGTAAAATTTCTCGTTCCACTGCATTGCTATTCAGTACAGTAAAAATTACTATGTTCGGAAGTTATTTCGTACGATGCCTGTAGGTATATATGCCTATTGAGTACCAAATTTGAGGTTATACGAATGTAAATATCAAGAAAAACATATTTTTTTCATTTATCAGGGTTAAAAATTAATACGTGCCAACAATTAATTTTGAATCGAATAATTATCTGTTGTTCATACTATGGTCCACAGAAAACCCTTTGATTTTTAACTTAATTGTGTCTATGATAAATAATATGCGTTTGCACATGTACTTTATCCAAACTCGCGTGGAAATTACATCCCGTAGTCTAGTGGTTGCGGAGCCTGACTCGGAAGCTCAAGGATAAAGGTTCAAATGCCAGTCGCTGCAGATCTTTTTTAAAATAAAAATATTTTTAAGTCACATAAATTCCTACGTACAATAAGAAAAAAATATCTATGTACATGTAAATCTATATATATGTGTATACTAATCTTCTTGTTTATATATATATATATATATATATATATTCACTGGGCAATATATATGTGATATATAATATATTTTTCTTCTCTTAATTTAACATAAAAATTCTTTGTAAGTAAAGTAAAAATTACTATGTCGAAATAGCAAATTTTAATACAATCTACTTTGTACTATGTAGCAGGTTTTACTATATAGCATAGTAATTTTTAGAATATGGCGAGTATGTCTCAACTTTCCTATAAAATACAGTAATTTTTATTATAGTTGTAACACTTTTTTTAACAACACTTTTCTCAGTATAGAAAACATAATCTTGTTCGAGGAGTCCAGCACAGTCGTTGTCCTTAAAAATGACAATGCTGGCTAAGTCAGAGTGGTTAAGCTCACGCAAAAATTAGATAACGTAAATTGCTTACTTACTGGCTTCAGTCGAACACATGTTTTTGACTTCGGTGGACGATAGTGTGACCATCCTTTGCCTTCGCGGCGACCGATTTTCGGTCGAAAATACAGCCACTTCAGTCTGCATCATCTAAAAAACATACTTCCTAATTGTCCTTTGAGAAGACGAGCCCTCGGTTGATCTTCCATTTAAGGTAGCGTAGCACGCGTTTGGCAGCTTTTCAATGCGAGTTGCCGAAGCAGGTATTAAACTGACTTGGCTTGTCAACGGCGTAACATATGTCGAGTCTTATGCCAATGGCACGGGACATCAGAGTGCCAACGAGTTCGCTGTCATGATACTTATTTTTATATTTGCAGGTTCTCTAGAGATATGCTTTTCTCCTAATGCTAGTAGTTTGACTGCAGGCTTGCTGACAGACATCCCGAATCTTGACAAAGTTTTAGCTACGAAGGCAATTTGGCCCATAGACATACGTCCGTGCTCCTGCAGCTTGATGTCAATCGTTATGCAACAGTTGATTGCTCCGAAGTTCTCTAGTTCAAATTTAAACGCAAGTTTGCGCTTGAGTTCTTGAACACACTTTGCATTGCTTGACGCGACGATGATGTCGCCGACGTTGATGAGTACACTGAGAAAATATCGAGGTAGCCATAGCGCGATAGGTGATGTAACTGTTACACCCCACGATCGGTGCTGTTAGAATATCGAACCTATGCAGTAAGTGCACGGAAGCCCCAAAGTTGAACGTTAGTTGCAGTTGCCTCATACAGTTAGCGCTACTCTTACGTCGTGCGGTGCTTCTACATCATTGGACCCGTCCACCTACGGTATGGGAGATCGAGGCTGTGGCTACATGGGCATTTAGCGTTGTTTATACACGTACGGAGGTAGTTGCAGCACCGATATTTTCTCTCTGTAAGTATGTGGTGCCGTTGCTCTGGTTATCCACATAAACACAAGGGACAGAGCTTGTGGCTGACAGCTCGATGCTTGTAAGAGTCTGATCTAACTTTTTATGCTAAAAGCGTCAAGCTTTCTTAAGCCCATATATGGCTTTATTAAGTCTATATACATACCTTGTTTCCAGTTTTTAGGCTGTTTAACATGAAATTGGCCTTGCGAACAAGGTTTTAGTCTGTTTCTGCTTTTTTCATTTTTGTCAGGATCTCTTCCAATAGATCTGGGCCTTTCATGTGGATAATGATATCCATCAAACTGAGATACGATTAAATTTTCTTTGGTGGACAGAGACAGAAGCAACCGTACTAACTCCATTTTTCTTACGGGGGGTTTATGTTTCAATGTTTTTATTTCAGGCACTTGAGAGTGACTTTATGCCACAGTTCTAGCCTTTTGACGGATAAGGGATCCGTCTGCTCCAAAGTATCATTACTGACAAGGCTCTTATTTTCATCATAGATGTCATCGAACCACTCCGAGCTGTTTGGTTCATTTAGGGCGAAGTCGATAGGGATTTCCCCAGCAAGCATGGCGATGCATCCATCTTCGACATTTTCGGCGATATGGTTGGCCCTCCTTTGTGTCTTGACTCAAACGTCGAGGATTTTCTGAACTGTTAGACTCGTCTTGTTTGAAGAAGATAGTCAATGCAGTCTCTGAATTTTCTAACCTCATCCAACAATTCGAGTTTCTTGTTTGTCTTGAGGGGTGATAGGAATTTTGCGTCTCTCGATGTGCAAATTTTACATTCACTTATGATCCAAATGCAATATATTTGAGATGTAGCTGTGTATCCTATGAATTTCCGTATCACTCCTTGAACGTCAAACTTTCCCTTAGTCGGTGTTTTGTTAAGCACGTACACGTTATATCCGAAGGGTTGCAAGCATGCGATGATCGAACACTTACGTGCCCAGAACTCAGACAAGATAACCTTTATTTTCTTGTTTGCTTGTTTTTTGACGAGATTCTTTTACTCTCAGAATTTTTCGGTAGCCTCACTTTTTCTTTGTATGGAGTAGATTTCGTACCATCATTTTTTGTTGTCGATGAAAGTGATCAACTGTCGAGCGCCTCTCATGGATGCTACTCTTGTAGGGCCGCTGATGTCGATATTCACAAGTTCAAAGAGCTTGTTTGCTGAGCTCTTGTGATTTGAGAATGTGCTCCCAAACATTTTTTCTGTGAGGCATGTCTCGCATGGATGCTAACCGGTTTCAGTTGGTAGCTTACGGTTTTTGTGTTTGAAAACGCTTCTTTGGTGTTAACATGGCACGTGCATCTGCTATCTATGCATCAAAGATTTTTTATATTTGCTGTAGGTATTTCACTTAAAAAGCATATATTTGCTGCTTCTGATTCTAGTTTAGAAACTTGTTCCCTTTTTTTCTGAGACAGTCAGCTTCTTTGTGTCCACGTATTTTGCAGTACCCGCATTTATACTAAGGTTAATTCTTGTCTTATTTGTTTTTACTACCATCGTCGTTGGGTACACCTTTGTATGTTGATTTCTTTAAATATGCGAACATAACGCTCAGGTGGTGGGTGTTCTTTTGTTGCCTGGTGTTTGTTACAATATCAATCACAAATTGATATTGTAATACTAAAAAATACATTATTTCTTTGAATTATTATGTATAAATATATTTCATGAAACAAAGTTACTGCGTGAACTTTGTCGCAACTTTGATGAAATACATGCATTTATGTCTCCTTAATTTGAGGAGCTGAGTCATTCCTGTAGGGGGGGGGGGTAACAGTGGAGGTGAGAATGTATATGTGCATAAGGCGTCGTGATGAAGTCTGCTATTGTAAATTAGCCCAAAAATGTCGGTTCTCCTGATTACGGAAAATGTATTTGTCTTCACCTCACCAGTACTAGTTAATGGTTAAATAATATACTTCGAAAGAATCACAGAATGCTCTTCAAGGTATCTAGTGTCTTATGGTATTAATCAAATATCCTAAATACTTTTTGTATAGAAGATGAAAAATAAGGAGTAAACCGCATAGTCAATCTGATCTTTTGATAAAAGTGCGCTATAAATTTTCGAAATTAAAGATTTTAATGTCCTAGTATTGAAGTACAAAGTCTCAATAAGGTCTATACCAAGTTTTACAACAGTAGAGTGTATAAAGTTCATTAGGATAAAAGGTCAAGTACTGGCCCACTGTTCATGAATTAATTAATTAATCCACTAATAAACAGAGCAGACAAACGGAAGAGCGAATTAAATTTAGAAGAAGTAAGTGCTTGAAACATTATTTGTTTATTCATTTAACAAATAGATTAGTACTGCCTCACTGTCGATTAGTTAATTAAAAACAAGCAACTGGCATACAAACCCAAGGTCAAAGCAGAGAATCCGACAAAACAGGCTGGCATATACAATGCACCATAACGTGCCACCATGTAGCCTCCTGGGAAGCGCCCGGTATGAAGAAACTAGCCGAAACCCCCGCTAGAAGTAGTAGTTTTTTCTTGTTGTGTGTATTGGGAAAAGAATTGCCTTAATAAACACCGCAAGAACAACGTTAGTGTGGGACTCAGTGGATGTTTTTTAGACCACTAATACCCTCTTAAGTCCCCCCCCATGCCGCATGGCTTCAGTTCCACTCCGGAACTGCATTAGCATTACTTCAGGATAAAGCCACTAGAAAAAATGTTGTATGTTACAGCATAAGTGAGCAAGCTCGCCACCAATTGCGAGAGGTGTCAATCCCTCGATCCTTGAAAAGGACATAGGGTACCTGAGTACCAGCACCCGTTATCTAGCGCTTCATTGTAAGCTGCAATCTTTGCGAGCGCCTCTAAATGCTTGATGCTTTCTCTTGCTGGTAAGTTAATGTTCTCAGCGCAGTTTGAGTCCTCATAACAGTTCACCTACTGTAGAGATCACGAATTACGAAAAACGTGTGTTCGACGGTATGATTCAACGCTGGACAGTAAGCACATTTGGAGGATGCTATCACCACCATGCGATGAAGATAGGCATTAAACTGGTCATGCCCGGAAGAACTGAGTGAGGTAGTCATTAACCTCTCGACGTCCTCTTTTCACCTATGGTCGCAGGTCTTGTATAAACCGGTGCATCCACCTACCCATGCCAGCCTTATCCCACTCCTGTTACCACGTAGTCAACGTTTCCTACTGCCTGTCACCACGACTTTCGATGCCAGAGCTCAGGCATTTTCTTCGTCGCTCCAGCGCAAGCCATACGATAGAAATCGCTCGCACTATCTCCATAATGGTGGCGGAGGAGATCGTACGATAAGCGCACGCGATCTTTAGGGATCCAATTCGCTGCACCGAAGTGATGTAGTCTTGGGCGTCCCGTCTTGCTAGCGTATCCGCCCGTACCTCCGCACCATACAGGCGTATTTACTTGGAGACCGACGCAAGAACGTCTTTTGGACTCTCGCGGCCCACCAATATTTGGCATCAGTCGTGATAGAGCTCCTGTCACCTTTAAGGCCTTTTCCGTGATTTTTCTACGTTGTTGTCGGAATGTGAGTCGAGAGTTAACCTACACTCCTAGGTAGCGCACTACCGGGCTTGCGCAGATCACCTCACCTGTCACCAGTGGAAGTTCCCCCCGAACCATTTGTGCCTGGTGAAAACGTCCATTTTTGTCTTTTGAATTGCCAGTTAAAATCTGTGATATCGAAGCCACTCTGACACTATCGTGACAGCCCACCGTATTTGGCGTGCAGCCTTCTCCCGACATCGCGCTGTAATTTACAATGCTGTATCATCAGCAAAGCTCGTCAGCTTAATCTCTGGAGACATTTCAAGGCGCAAGAGTTCATCGAAAACCATATTCCAGAGGTTGGGACCGAGAGCAAAGCCCTAAGCGACTCCTCACGTTAGACATCTCTCTTTTCGTCCGCCTTTCATGTTGTATCGGAGTACTCAATCCTGAAAATATCTGTCCAGTATCTTTAAGGTATTCCAATACATTCTGTCGCTTTAAAGCCCTTATTATGTTGGACCGTTTGGCCGAGTTAAAGGCTATTTTGATGTCGAGAGTCACCAGAACGTACACGCTCCTCGTCTTATGTGAGAGCTTTCATGCTTCTCTAACCGACCTTAGAACGTCGGCCACATTCATGATCGTCGAACGTACAAAAGTTGGTGACGATGACATATGGCCTTGTGGCCATCTCTAGCACCTTCCGACTTCTGGAGTCAGTGCTTGGCTCACCCTAAGCAATAGCCTTGGAGTTAAAGTTGTTGGCCAGGACTATGTCACCTTTTTTTCCGCACATGTAAATAGCATCTTCGAGTTTAGCGTGCCGCTTCCTAAAGACACCATTCGTAATTTTGAGAAATACGTAGCAACTTATGTAGGTTATACGTCCACACCAGATTCGTACGAGCCCCTTTCCACTCCTTTTGTTGGATGCAGAGAATTTGTCACTGTGAATCAGGATGATTGCACATCCAGCCCTGTTGCTGTACCAGCCACAGCCTGGCAACGTGCGAGACGGCTCATTTATAAAGAGCTGATCCACATCCTGGGCGTGTGAGAACTGGTCCAACAAATCGTGCGCAAGCATGGTCCTGTCGAGGTTTACCTCCAGGATTAGCACCATTTCCGGTGAGCTGCCCCAGCAGACGCCTAAAGCAACTGACACTTGACAGTTCCGGCAATATGGTTGATGCACGGCCATGCTCTCGCACAAGTCCGCAAGGAACTGCAAAAATGGATTGTAAGCCTATGAATTACATAATATCCGAAATTAACGTAAAAGTCTGTCTTCAGGATCTTCTTAGTAAAACAGCCGAGCGCTTGTGCGAAGCCGTAGCATTGAATTGGAAAGATATGCACCTTATCGACTTAGGTATCATTTTCATTTTTAATATGCATCAAAAATATATTCGTTTAGCTCAGTCGTACCCTACGCGGGTATACAGAGACAAATATTGTTATTAGGTGTGTAGGGACATTTTTTTGTTGCGTAATTAGTCCTGATGCTGAAGAGGTCTTTGTAGCCATTGGGCACTTAAAAAGGAAACTTAACCTTATTTTATGTAATGTTGTGTGAATGATCTGAAATATTTGGGTTCCAAGCCGAATTATTTGTTTCATGTAATTATTTAAACGAAATAACTAAAAATTATAAATCTAGTGAGAATTTTATAAATGTTTTAATAGAAGCTGGACAGATTTCTTTTTGTTTTGGAAAACCTACAGTTCTTCTGTTATACATTCA
>NW_019379538.1:1034317-1047047 GCF_000648655.2 Copidosoma floridanum
AACTGATCAAATAATCCAAGGCCACGGAACAACGAATACAGGTAATGTAGCTCGTACGTGTTTTGAAGATCCAAGAATTTTTGCTGAAGCTATAGGGATAGATAGTACCCTCGTATGCAATATTGCTACCATAATTACTGCTTTTAAATGCAAGAAACCTTTAGATCTTGATAAATTAGAAGAGTTTTGCTTGAAATATAAATTAAACTACAAATTGTATAAATGGTCAAGACTAAGCCCTTCGGTACACAAATTACTTATGCATGGGTGCGCAATAGCGAGAAAATTCCCAATGCCTATGGTCTACTTCTCAGAAGATGCATGTGCATCATGGCACAAACTCTAAATTGAATCAATAAAATTTTACTGATTCACCAATGAACATAGTCACTGGTGATTAAGTAAAACTACTGACAAGACTTTAATTGGAAATTGATGCCTGATTAGTAAGATGAATTTAAAAATTCAAAAACCAGGTATCATTTTTGTAAGCTATAAAACTGAATAACGAAAAAACTAAAGCTCAAGAATCTTGTAACCCAATAGACTAAGATACAATACCCCTTAACATGGCAAGTTTGTAGTCGTTTTTGTAATTAACAAATCTAGCGAAATATCAATTCAAAATTTTTTTAACCCCACTTCTACCTTAAAAATTAAACACAATTAAGCATGTAGTAATAAAAGTAATATAATTTATTTTATATGTTAAAAATAGAAGCTGTTGAAAAGCAAAAGAAGATAGTGCAAAAAAAATTTTATGAAGCTTTGCATATACTAACTGATCAAATAATCCAAGGCCACGGAACAACGAATACAGGTAATGTAGCTCGTACGTGTTTTAAAGATCCAAAATTTTTTGCTGAAGCTATAGGGATAGATAGTACCCTCGTCTGCAATATCGCTACCATAATTACTGCTTTTAAATGCAAGAAACCTTTAGATCTTGATAAATTAGAAGAGTTTTGCTTGAAAACGTATAAATTAAACTACAAATTGTATAAATGGTCAAGACTAAGCCCTTCGGTACACAAATTACTTATGCATGGGTGCGCAATAGCGAGAAAATTCCCAATGCCTATGGTCTACTTCTCAGAAGATGCATGTGAATCATGGCACAAATATTATAGGTAGTGTATTACTAAAGTATCCAAACTTTAAGCTGTAATATTATGCAGATAACAATTATTATGAGATTTAATATCAAAATAATTTTAGATATTTTTTCTCAAATCGTGCCAGACAAGACAGCAGAAGTCATTGTATCGAAGACATGTTTAATAGGGCCATGTATCTATCCGATCCTTTTATCTCAATAATAAATATTGACAAAAGGAGAGATGAATGCAATGTGAAACCTCTTTCAAAAGAGGTCGAAAAATTTGTAGTGTAATAAAATGGAACACAAAAAAAACTAAACCCTTTACATGTTATTATTATGGTTGATCCAAATTCACGTTTTTAACTTTTATTGGTGGGAAAGATATAGGATTTTTTATCAAAATACATCGCTCTTTGCTGTTTTAAGGTTATGTTGAACATTTAAAGGTAGTCATATTTAGATAATATAGCCACTTACATCCTATGGTCTCATATCAAACAGCTTTATGCAGACTGAAGTGAGAAGTTGGTTAAATTTAAAACAGTTTTATACGTTTTTCTGAAAAAAATCGTGTTTTTTTGTAAAATTTGAAGGGCACCTGATCAGGCAAGAGTAGAAGCAAAGCACGTTGCCCCAGCCCCACACCAACCTAGCCTGGCGGTCGCAAGCCAGCGACGACAAGACCGCCATAGCAGCGCAGACAACTCAACCCAGCCCCAGTCTTTCCAGCAGTACTAGCCAATTGACCAAACCTGATTAAGAATCAAGCCTTCCATCTTGCAGTTAGCAGGAGCCAAAGACCGTTCGGGTCACTTCGGTACGTAGCCTGGGTAACGCCTTGCTGCCCAGGATCTCCCTTTGATCGCTCACGGGTCGCACTGCACGGCAAACATGGTGAGCCTTTTGCCCTCGGCTAGGGACGATTATTTAGGAGTTACTAGAAAGAGTAAACTAGTTAATAGGACATTTTTATAGTGTTAGTGTGTGGTTCTCTTATGTGATGTCCACCCTAGGCGACAAGCCAGAGAAAGACAACCGTCACCTCACAAACTCTGATCATGCGAAAGAAAACCAGCTGGTATGTACTAAAATTGCGATCCATTTAGTCCTTCAATGGCCAGATACCTCAATTAAAAGGATCGCCAATTTTTTTTTTATTTACGGACGTCCGACTTCATCAGTGGTAGAAATACACGGGCCTCCTTAATTACCGCATCAAGTCTCACCTCCTACTTTCGCCCAAGCTCAAGGTTATGGGCGGCAGTCAGCTCCCGCAAACGGTCCAAAGTGTCGTCCAACTCGCTGTACCGACCTTTGTAAAATCAATAGTGATTTTACCCGATGAGTTCATCAGGTGTTGGCTTTCCTTCGAGGAAGAAGTCCCTAAAGGTCCAGATATCACCAAACAAATCTACTATTTGTTGAAGTGGATTTTTGCCGCTAAAACGAATAGCCATCAAATCTCTGTTGCCAAAGTATTAATTAGAAAACTCAAACTGTTTGTGAATAAACCTGCACTAGTAAAATTTCAATATAAATTTGTCTTTAATGTCATTAAGAAGTGTCGTGAAAAGCTAAATGTGATAATGCTGTTGACAACAAAAGTGAATATGAGGTAAGAAAAGTAGTTAACAAAGAAGCTTACAATATGCAGCATTAGTCAGTCTTCAATGATACCATTTTAAGACAAAGCCCCTGGCTTTAATATCATACGTTAGAAGCCGGTCTCAATCCTAGAATAGTCTTAGGATGAGCCATATAACAAAATAATGGTTAATACTTACCTATATTTTTTCTTTCGATCAGTTACTTGGTAAGTTTTAAAACATTCACTGCTAATCTAAACAGAAATAATAATCATAGAACTCATTTATTTTAGAAACTGTGGCCAGAGTATGAAGCATTGGCTGGGATATATACAACTCCCGAATTCAGAACAAATCATTGAAAGATCTGAATATAACTGAAGATCTTAAGTTATGAAATAAAATCCACGTTTTAACAAACTGTTTAGTTAAAGTACAATTTATTAGAGTTTTATTATTCAATTGCTTATAATTGTCTATAATTCATAAATTGATTTCTTTTTTAGCTCTTCTAAAAATAAAAAAAACCTATTTATCAAACTTAAAATGCGTCTATGCTAAAGCTGCTGCATTGAATCATAGTTTTTGGTTTTCCGATACGCTTAAGTATTCCAAGTCGACCATACGAGTATACGAATCATTTATAAGCAACTGAATCCACTTAAAGTATACATCGCATGGAGTTTAACGATAACAATAACGTTTTATGTTGGATAGAGTAGTACATTGCATCAACAAATGCATAATTACTGGTAAAGACAAGGAAAAATCGTGTTTAATCCTCAATGACAGCACGGGACTGTTTTTTATTATCTTACTAATATATAAAGTAAAGTCGCTAAAATCGTTGTAATCGCTAACCGCGAAAACAACAGAACCGGTTTTGCTGAAATTTTGCATAGCGATTCTTGATACTTCCTAGATGGTTTTAGTATAGCTGTTATCTTAAAAAATTTAATAACAATAGCAATAAATAATCTCAAAGTTTTGTAGAAATACACCAGCTTTTTACTTTAGTTCAGTAGGATCCGCTAGGTTGCGTCGTCATTAAATCGAAGCTATCTCCAACATAATTAAATAAGTGTGGTTATAATACGCCGGAGGGTATCGAGAATTTCTACAGATGTCTACCGGCATACTGCATCGAGAATATAGATGATAGTCGTGCAGCTGGGTATTCCGGTTACCGACGACACTCTTTACCAATGGGCAAGTGACCTTGGTCTACTTCCACTCTAAACCTCCAGGATTGACGAGTGCCACCAATAAAAAATGATTTAAATTGATAACGTCTCCGGTGGAATACCAAGAGACGTGTCTAGCCAGAGCACAGCCTGTTCAAACACTTCAGAGTTATGTGGCCGTTCGACCATCCAGCCTGGTGCCGTCAGAGAATTTTTTACTTTTAATGTAAGGCAGGGAAGATGGCCCTAAGGAGCACGGGCAGCCACAACGGCTTCCTTCTCGGTGGTCGTCCCAATGGCATACTCACAGAAAAGGTAATCTCTAGGCCGACTTTTCCGACTAACCATGAGCAGTTGGTTGTCTAGGAAACGACCCGAAGACGAGATATTCTTTGGTCATTGGCGTACCTCCCTCTATTACGGACTCCGTACACAGACCTTCAAGGGTAGGAGTCAAGTTACCCGCAGCCTGCTTTTCATCATAAAGTATAATAATAAGGAATAGCTGGAAGTTTCACCACTGGCCCTTTTCAGGGCCATTATAAGTATTTACGTTCCCTACTTAACCATCAATCTAATGGGTTCTTTTAAGGACCATCTAAGTTGAAACTACCTTGCCAACAAATACATTTTACTACCATTTCCAAAAGCGATTCGTCGACTTAAAGAACTTAACTGAAGACAGCCACTATTTAACTAGTCGGTAGCGCTCGTAGCAGAGTGGGTAAGGTACGTGACTCATATGCCCGAGGTCGAGGGTTCAAGTCTCTGTATTGGAAAGTGTTTTTTTTTTTTTTTTTAAGAATTGTAAAAGAAAAAAATTAAAAGTCAAATAAAAATTATTTTGGAAAAATAAATTGGTTTAAAAATTAATTGCTTTGGAGTGTGAAGGGGGATGGTGGGCTAAGGTGTGCAGGAGAGTAGCGTGACACGGTTAGAAGATATAGCGTGGGTTGAGGGGAAGTGTGTAGAGGACTGACGGTGAGGGCGATGGGGTAAGGGGTGAAACTTAGGAGGAAGAGACTGCCGTCGAGCCACTTCCATTTCATGAAATCTGTCGTTTTTAAAATTCCAGCCCCCCGCGTACGCGACATAAACAACTTCGTTCTAAAAACAGTGTTGTAAAACGATCTTAAATTTTACATGCGACTTTTTAACATCGTTATGAGCAACCTGATGAAATTTTAGAAAGTTTGTACCCAAAACGCTATGTGTGGTGAACGTCTTTAATAGTGCTGCTGTTGACACTCACTGATTGTAGCTGAGTTCTACTGATATGCATAACCAGAAAAAAAAAACGACATTACTCGTATAAATATAAATGCTGGCTGAGAGTAAGTTTAAATCAGCAGAATCAAGCAACAATTTAAAGGTGTGCAGCACCCCCTATCTAAGTAATTCACTGCTTGAACTGGTTTTTGTATACAAACAAAACTCATTGTGAAAATCAAATGCTATGTAACATTAGCATGAGCATTAGCGCTCCCCGCGCTAACCCTTAATTTCATAGGGATAACGTATGCACATGCAACAGCGCCCACGGTGTCTATCGTGTGAAACCTGGGAAATGAATGTAATTTAAATTTGCTGCTATTCTAACGCTTATAAGTATTTTTTCATTTCAAAACTAATACTTTCTTAAGTATTCGAAGGTATCTGAAAACGATATGGATTGGGTGGCACTGACTGATCTTCGAGCTTTCAAGTTCTGCCACTGACAAGGATGCCACACCATTCTCGATCTTAATACAAACAAAAAGTTTTAGCTGTTCTAACGAACTTTGCATTTAACGGCTCTACATTACCGTGTCACTCTGCATATACATGCTTTCGGTTATACAACATATACATTAACAGTATAAAGTTATAAAATGTCTCAATTTTCAAAACTCATTCGTTTACCAAATTTGTCTACTGAAAATTTTTTGAATAAGATTTTTACTAACCTCCTCAGAAAAAGTTAGAATTCACTTTAACTTATATAAAACTTAATTACAGATGGAATTAAGGAAAGAACAATAATTACAATTAAGTTGATGATATGTATAATTTGTAATAATAAGTAAACATATATTTTTTAGCAGTAATGATTTATACCCTTGCGCCTTCTGCAACATAGAATTTTTTACACCTGAAAATTTAAGAATTCATGAATTAAAACATATGAAATTGAAGTATTTTTGTGAGATTTCGCGAAATTATTTTTACGAAAGGAAAAAATGTAGTAAGGCATAAAAAAGAATATCGTGACGTGAGATTATTTCATTGTACAAAATGTGAACAAGCGCTTTAAAGATTTAGGCACATTTAGACAGACTAATATTTATTTATAAAAACTATTTAAAAAAATGTTAGAAGGGTTTTACAAGAACAGATGGGTTAAAACGATACATGAAATGTCCCAACAATAAATTAACAGAATAAATTATTGTTTCAAGAGCTTGATTGTGTATGTCTATTTAATTATACCTTTTTTTAAATTCTATCTTTTCGTAAATAAAGTCTTCAGTAAATCTAGAATTTTATCTTTGGAAAAAGTAGACATGGATCAGAAAGAGATTATCCAATCGTAATAGTAAATAAATGGATAAATTAAAGACATACAGTGGGTAAGCGGGAGAGAATAGACAGAGGGGGACCTATGATCAGCGACTCTAAAAACCATAGAAACGAGGTGCAACTTAGGTACCAAATTACATACATTTTTAAATACGAGGTGCTACTTGGATACTAAATTACATATATTTTTTTACATTCCAGAGGGTAAAATATTCTATTAATATATTCGCGAGAAAGGAACGAGAGGGAGCTTGCTTGAAAATAATCTGATCAAAAACCACGTGAAAACCAGCAAATAAATATGTGAATTGAAACGGAGCCGAGTGGTAGCTGAGGGGGAGTGGGGGAAGCTGAGACTCAATTTTGTCAATACAACTATATAATATAGGGATATATATGCTTTGCTACCTGGTGCAATACTGTACATGGAAAAAAAAGTCCAAGAAATTATAGCATAAAAACCTATACTGCGTTAGTGTGATTGTGAGGACATCGGAAAGGTACATGAGGAGAGAATCAGTACGACTACTACGCTAGCTATAGTACAGTAGTCTAACTACGACACAGTGCACTGGCGATCCCACTGTTGAGAGCCAGTCTCCCAAAAAGTAGAGCGTTAGTGTTAGTAGTCGCTATGTGCCTTTGTTTTAAGGGATAAGAAAATCGATCAAAGTGGCCATGCTGGCAACCATATTGTGTGCTCTCAGTACATTGAAGCCTAAATTCTACTTTAAAAGCTCTCTTGAAAATTATTTTACTTATCTAATTTGTTAACATATTTTCACACCGCCCTTAAGGTAGTGCTATAGACTGCTGATTTTTTTTTTTTTTTTTTAACTGTCAATAAGTTTATTAATTGCATTATTTCATATCAAAGTAACAATTGTTCTAATTTTTAAATGAAGTTAATGCAGAGATAAGTATTCACAAACATTATTTGGAAATTCAATTAGAAATTCATACAAATACTACCAGCATATTTATAATCACGCTTATAAGTAGCATGATCTACGCTGTAATTGTTGTTAACATGGAAGAATATTTTTACCTGCTTTGAATCTGTATGATAATAAGTTTAAGCAACTGTTAAAACGAAGATTATTTTAGATATTTTATTTAATATCACAATAATCTTTCCTCTTTTGCACTATTTGGTACCAATGTCGTGAGTAAACAAAAAATATGACAAAAATTTAAGGTTAAGTTTGTCGCATGATACCTAAATCTCTTAAAATTAATTCTGACAATTTTTTGTACAGTAAATAATGTCACATCTATGATGACCTTAATTATGTAGAAAAACGTTCGCCATAATAGCGTGTTTTAATAATTTTCTGTTTTCTGTGTAGTACATTTTTATTTGTATCTGTTCCATTTATTGACTCATTCTATTCCCAAAATATTTTTTGGTTTTGTTTTACTATTTGTGATGCTACAAATCTTTTAATTTTTATTAAAAATTGTAATGTTTATATTACTTTGCAACTTTTTTGTCAAGCTATAATAATTTTTGCTGATAATTTCCTTTGTTTTTTCTTCATTCCAACATTATTATATTTCAATAAGTCATAATGCCCGTTATCAATGTAACCAGAAAAAGTGTAAAATTTAAGTTACTTTATTTATTTCCAATGCCATAAGTAAAATTAAAACTTTATTTTTACTTGTATCAAAAATGTCATGAATTTCAACAAAACTTTTTAATTGAACTTCTGTTCCGAAAGTTCCATTTCTCTTCAAAGAAATATTTAAATGCAATATACGTTACTTTTTCAAGTATGAAATCACGTGACACATAATTAAAGACTAAAAATAAAGTAGTAGTATTTAATCACAACTCTTCATCTAAAAGTATTCAATTTTAAGTAAAACATTTTGCCTTCTACCTCAAAATCTATGTAAAGGATTATAATTTATAAAGAGCATAGTCTGAACAACGCTTCAATATTTGTTCTAGCCCTTTCCAGACGTTTTCCACCACTCCCTTCATTATTGTTCTATCTACATATTTACACATTTCTATACCAGCCTCAAGGTAGTGCTATAACGTGCTGGTTTTTTTTTTCTCTTAAATTCTCAATGCGTTCAATAATTGCTTCATTAAATATGTATAAAAGTATCACATGATTTAATGAAATAATAAATAATCTTATAGAATATTAAACCTCTAAGCCTCTCTGGTAGCCCTATTTATCACGAAAAGGTAGAAATCATATGTTCCGATTTATGAAATTATGTTGAATATTTGAATATAGTTTACCATTTTGCCTCTAACCTGGGTAATGCGCAACGTTCAAAAGAAAACATTTCTGTGCAATAAAAACTAATTTGAAAACTTGATGTAGATATCTTTTAAATATAAATATGTTTGGGTTCTAACTTAATGTTTGAATGTTAAAAATTCAATTTTTCAAAATGAGTCCGTAATTTGAGAGAAATTGTTTGAAATTTAAGATGTTAAAATAAACTAAACAGCATACGTAAAAATGATATTTATGTATACTAATAATGTATAAGTGTGTTTTTTAAGAAAAGTAAACAGTATAAAAAAGTGACTAAAATTTACCTTAGTGTGTCATCAAACAATATTTCAATAATAATTTCATTAATTTTATACATTTATTTATTATTTGAATGAACTGTGCGATAGTATTACGTATAATTTAATACTTCTGCGAATATTTAAAAAACAATTTTTTTATCTACTTCAGATTAACTGTCGTGAAAAATTTTTTGCCAAAGAATACTTTTTATTTCCAAAGTATTATCTCGTTTCATTTCAATATACATTCCTTCTTCAGTTTCGTATCTTGATAACGCGGTGTATAATTGACCATGCTAAAACTGATTTTCTCAAATATAATTGAATAATCATTAAAACTTTGACCTTGCGATTAATTTTCAGTTAGAGAAAACACCAAAACTGAAGAAAAATTTTTTCTGTATAAAATAAAAGGTAATAACGATGAATTGGAAAATGTTTTGTCAATCAACTAATAGTGATATTACGTTTTGTAATATGAACCAATGTTCAAAGGTATAAAGATTCAATATTTTTTCGTCCAATCATGCTTCTATTACTATTTTTTTAAACTGGAGAGGTCTAGGTAAAATCTCCTCCTGTAACGATAAGCTTAATATTAAAACAGATAATTGTATTGTATATTATTTCAATATTTTATTTATTTACAACGTACGGAATTTGGATATTCTTTTTACGTATTCGTGATACCCTACACGACAGTTCCATGTATTCTCGCTCTCATTAATTTAATTTTAGTAACTTTTTTTTCTACAGGTTACCGCGGCAGCTTATTCGCCAAGTCTCCGGGGCCACCCACTCACCACATATGTGTGGGTGTGTATTGCCGCACCCAATTCCAAATTCATTGATATCATACCTAATCATATCATATGGAAACAGTGTAAGTATCTCCGGTAAAATACCTTGCCAGTTAACCTGACACTCTGTGCACCAATGGTGCATCGGGTCTACTTCACCACTGTGTAGCCTTTTCCCAGACAAGACTCTATATTTTAGAACGTCCACTCATCACCAATTAAACCAGCACTTTCTGCCGAATCATTGGATAAAGGCTAGTTAGCATCCCTAGAAAAGCCTCATCTTTCAGGTATCACTCCTCGCTGGTAAGGCCGGGAATCCCTGTCTAGTATAGGATCCGCTAATTCCTACCTATAGCCGTAATACCCTAACATTGTTTCGCATTATTCCAGATCAGAAAACCTGTGCGGTAAGTGAAAAACCCTAGAATTACTTGAAAGGCAAATTCCACATAAAAACCCGCCCTGAAACAGCCAGGATTGCTTAGAAACTTTTTCCGGTGATAACAATTTCCGAAAAAATCTGCATTTACCGGGAATCGAATTCACGACCGCTAGAACAGCGCTGTATTAGTAAAAAGTATGGTTATCACTAAGCCAACGCCGCTTGATTTTAGTAACTTAAGTAACTAAGCCTTCTATTATTTTTAAACTATTCTTGGCGCTCTCTATTTATCTACATCTACATTTTCACGTGTACCTGCCTTTTTTTGCACTGCCCAAATAATAAATTACAGTTTTCCTGGTTCGCTTTGTTTCACAACGCTATCTTATCGTACATGATAAGCAGTCTTTCTCTCTAAATCTCTATTCAATTAGCTTCTCGGCACTCGATCCATTCGATTTTTCTAATCCTTTGCTAAATTTATATAGATTCATGATCGGATCGCCTTCAAGTGATTTTTATAATTTTTCTCTAGTTTCCTGATTTGTGCCTCAAAATTTCCATTCTTTAACTTCTTTGACCTATCTATTACTTTTTCTTTTCTTTATATTCTTACATATAAATATGTGTTTTATTTTTTCTGGTTCCTTCCCGCGTGCTCTGCTACTTTCGTCCTGGATCCCTTGTTTCCTGCCCTTCCTATGTTCCTACATCTCAAACTTGTCCATTGTTCTCTTATCTCTCCGCTTATCTATATATCTCTCCAGTAAGTTTTAATCCCGAGCTCATTTTTTATTTTCCAATAGTAATCATAGTAACTTGATTTTTCAATTTTTAACCAATTCTTTTAAGTTTCTTTATCTCTTTTTATTTTTAGTTCCCTTTTCTAACCTCTCTGCACATTCAGTTGCTCTCTCAATATCAAACAGGCCTTTGATTCCCATTCCATCTTCAAGCTTTCAAAGGACGCCTCCATTGATCTAAACCGCTTACTTGAGACTTAATTCATTGCACATCTTATTTTCTCCTTTAGACAAATTTTCGGCCATCTCTCATCTCCTATTTTCGCTCTGTCGACGGCCCTGAAAAAGTTTGCCATTTAAAATAACATTAAAAATCTGAGTTAAGCTTTTTCTCGTTTAGGTTTTCGATATATTATAAGTATTTTCCGGTCCTTCTCATTGTTTCAACCTATAAACTTTTTCTGCCAGCCTCCATTTTCCATATATACTCGGATGTACTTGCACTGATGCCGAGAGTCATTTTAACAAATTTTTCTTGTATTTTCTCCAGCTGTTTCCATTTCTCCCAACCCCAAGTCTCTACCCCATAATGCACCCTGCTTTTACGATAGTATCTAGTAGACATAGATTTCTACTGAGCCTCTCAATGTTAGCTCTTTTCCACCTTTCTTATACAGTATTCATTGCTTTTCTAGCTTTATTTGCCGTTTTAGTTACATGGCGGCTAAACGTATTTTTTGTTATACACCAAAGTCCCTAACACTTGTATTTATCCATTATTTATATTATTTCTTTCTTGAAGTGCCATTTTTCTCCTTCTACAAGCTGACCTCCCTTTCTGAAAACGGCGATTTTTGTTGTCTTTATATTAACATCTAATTTATTTTTATCATTGTATCTTTCTAAGTTATTGAACATGCTTTGTAGTCTTTTCTTTGTTATAAAAATGCTACTACAATATCTGCGAACGTTAGGTTAAAAACGTTTGTGCCTCCTAAAACAGTACCTCTCTTGTGTCTCTTTAACCACTTCTTTTTCAAGTTCTCAAGGTAAATACTGTGTAGGCTCGGGCTTAGGGGTCACTTCTGTCCAACTCCGCACCCTGTCTTGATTCTTTTTGTGATACCTTCTTCCGTTATAATCTCATTTTCCGTATTCCTGTATAATTATTCTATTATTCTCAAAAATTCCCCTTCAATTTCTATTTCTCTTATTTATATTTCTATTTCTCTCATTTATCTCTATTTTAAAATAAAATTTCCCTATCGATCCTATCAAACGCTGTTTTAAAGTCTATGAAGCAAACGTATGTTCTTCCTCCTTTATTTTTCAGCTCATTATTTATTACTGTATTTAGTGTTAAAATGTGGTTCTTAGTGCTCCTATTATCTCTAAACCCTGCCTGACCTTACGCATATTGTATTTATGCATGACGTACTCACGAAGTTCAACTATCGTGAGTACTGAACTAAATTTTCTTATTTTTTTTATTCGTTTTTCAAGTTTTTGTTTCAGTGAACTACATGAATGCAGTACTTATTTTTATAAAGTTTCGTTTTTTTTATGGGTCTGGCGACCCCCTTGTTACCTGAGAAATTATGTGTCTTTGTACTCATGTCATGTTTAAAGAACTTCGTTCTTACCGTGGGTCTCATGACTCATATATACCCCCTGGTTCGTTTCTTTTCATTTGTTTATTTTATTTAATTTTTTTTCATTTTTTGTTTTATTTTTTTCATATTCATTTCATTATTTTTTCATACTTCATTTCATTACTTTTTTCTCATTTATTTTTCTTCGTTTTTTGTTTTATTTTTTTTTTTTCATTT
>NW_019379538.1:1047203-1099037 GCF_000648655.2 Copidosoma floridanum
TTTTTTTTTCATTCCCTTTTTTATTTCATTTTTTTTCATTTCATTGCATTATTTCATGTCTGTTTTAATTTCATTTCATTTCATTTTTATAATTCATTTCTCTAATTTTTTTTTTTTTAATTTCTCTTCTCACTAATTTTTTTGCAATTGTGCAGCCAATTATTACAATTTTGTTTTATTTTCATATAATTAGTATTTGGCTATTTCACTTTTTTCCAATCAGATCTTTCAAATTTTGTAACACCAATTCATTCTTAAAATATTTCAGAGTTCGTTTCCAGTGGTTCTATGCTGTAGTAGTTGCAACGGTTGGCGTAGTTTGAGTCTGCGCAATCTTTAAGAAATATTTTCATAAAGATGGCCAATGTAATCTACACGCTTTTTTGTTCTAGAAGACATGTAGAATATGCTTCTTACAAGAAAACTATTTTTTGGGAACCAGTTTTAATCTAACTGTGTATTCAAGTATGATTTCAGCATCGTTGTACTCAAATAATGTATCATTTCCTTCCAAAACTGTTTTAACTTTTAGAGATTCATTGTAGTAGCCATCAAATTTATGGAAACGCACTTCTTTCTTCACCCACTCATGATCGTCTTATTTATTATCTATATTTTTATTCCCTTTTCTTATTTTTGCTTGTACTTTTATTTTTATTTATTAATTTCCTACCGCAAGTTACATTTTTTAACGTTTAATAAGATCTTGTAAATATATTGGATAAGTCCGCAACCTTTCATCTTTAAGTATCTTTAAAGGCAATTTTGCTGCTATCCTAAATACTAGTTTATAGGGCGTAAAATTTGTTGCTGCATGTGAGCTCTTGTTCTATGTGAAAGATGGAAATTTGGCTAAATTGTCCCAGTCATCATGAGTTTCGGAGCAAGTTCTCATAAAGTCAACTAGGGCAATATGACTTGGCTCTAGTGATTTGTATGTTAGGGGATGATATGTTAATATTGTAAGATGATTGGTTTTCAGTATTGTCATAAGTTGTTCCAATAAATTAGACGTAAATATAGCATGTCTGTTCGATAAAATTGCTCAAGGTGCACCGTAAACTAGTATTAAATTTTGTTACAGTGTATCGGCAAGCGTACTTGATCTTAAATCTGGGACTAATATTATTAAGTACTTAATTAAATAACACTGTATTTTTAGAAAGTGACAATAAACATCAGGTGTAATTGTCAATTTACCGGTAGTATCAATAGAAACTCCATCAAAAGCTTTAATAAGAGTATCTATGAATTGGGACACCCACGAAAGAATTAAATAAACCTTTCCATACGATAACTGTGGGTATTACTGGCACTTTTTTGACTTAGGCTACTTTAATGTATGGTATGAAAAAGAAAAGTGTATCAATCTAATACTTTTTTTTTATTATTAACTTTATATGATAAAAAACAATAAATAATTTTTTAAATGGACATAAATAAGATCATGTTATTAATAATAAATATTTTTGTGAATAGTCAACATGCTCCTATTACTGGCACCATGCACGTATTACGGCCCTCCCAATACAGTCTTAATTTGAATTACTGGCCGTGTAATACTGGCAAATATAATTTTTTGACCCTTATCACGTGAAATCACAATACAATCTACCTAATCTAATAAAATCTATGATAATTGAAAAAAAATAGTAAGATTTAGCTATCAATCTGTTTTAATTTTGTTTGCAATTTCCTTATTAAGTTCTTCAAATCTTTTTCTAATTTTATCTTTACTAAAATTTCTTCTTGGGATTTATTTTTTTTTTTTCGCTGATTTTTTGCCACAGAAGACCTGATATAACTGATGGAGTTTTAGTTATACTCTTCTTTTTGTTTACTGATTGAAAAATATCTTCAGAAGGCCAAGACAAATTCTGAGCAAGAGGCTTTAGTGGTTGACGACTTTGTTAGGTGAGATGGCTGTACCTTACCGAATCACTGCCAGTAATTCGACAGTAGCGACAAATATTGTACCAAATACTGGCATCAAAATTTAAAAAAGAAAAAACATTCAAAATTAACTGTCATTGCATTTATAGAAAAATTGAGGTTTTTTCTAATTCAATAAATTGTTTCTGGTAAATACTGTGTAGGCTCGGGCTTAGGGGTCACTTCTGTCCAACTCCGCACCCTGTCTTGATTCTTTTTGTGATACCTTCTTCTTCCGTTATAATCTCATTTTCCGTATTCCTGTATAATTATTCTATTATTCTCAAAAATTCCCCTTCAATTTCTATTTCTCTTATTTATATTTCTATTTCTCTCATTTATCTCTATTTTAAAATAAAATTTCCCTATCGATCCTATCAAACGCTGTTTTAAAGTCTATGAAGCAAACGTATGTTCTTCCTCCTTTATTTTTCAGCTCATTATTTATTACTGTATTTAGTGTTAAAATGTGGTTCTTAGTGCTCCTATTATCTCTAAACCCTGCCTGACCTTACGCATATTGTATTTATGCATGACGTACTCACGAAGTTCAACTATCGTGAGTNTAAGGCATAACGTGTTGGCTGAGGCAACTCGAGTGCGTATCAAGAACATCAATAGTATCGGACTATGCCAAGGAGCGAAGTACAGCAAAAGAGGCCCACCGAAAGTAGTTCCGGCAATAGCAGAGAAAGCAGAAATCGCAACATCCTACTGGCCACGAACTCGTTCGTGTAGTTTAAGGAAACACTGACTTTTATATAATATTAGAAACTTAAAAAAAAAAAAAATACTTTCCATATAACCACTGCAATTAAATAAATTCAATCTTAAATACTACAGTCTTTTTGAAAGTATATTTACACTTCACTTTACACTTTACACTGTTTTTCTTGATCCTTTCTCTTCTTTCTTCTCTCTTCTCATATCCTTCCATTTTTCCTTCTTGATTTCTTTATCCTATTTCTCTTGGCACTCTCAGGAACTCTCCTCTTCTTTTCTTTTCCTAACTACTCTTCTAAATATTTCTATTTCTTTTGCGCTCTTATCAAGTATATCTTTTATTACTTTTTCGCTCCTTGTTTTTTCGCATCTCTTCAGTATGTGTATCATTTTCCTCCTCTTCCTTGCATAATCTACATTTCCTTTCTTCTTCTTCCTTCCAATGTTCTCTACTTTTACATTCATTACCACATCTAAATCTTGCCATTAATTTTCTATTTTTTATTGGTATTTCCATCTTCAGGTATTCTGGTTGATCCTCTGTTATTATGTTCTTGTATATCTTATTATATTTTGAGTTTTTTATATTTTCTAATCTTTTTTTTTTTTCCTTTCTTCTTATACTCTCTATTATCTTAAATCTTACTTGCTCTTTGAATTCTGTCCCTCTCATGTATCTTGTTTCTGTTACTTCATCTTCCTTTAATATTTCCATTCTCTTTTTTGCTACTCTTCCTATGTTTTCTCTTTTTTTATCTTTATCTTTTTCTCTTATGCCTTCTTTTGCTAATTTAATTTTTGAGTCCCTAATCTTTTCTTCAAATTTTATTGCTCTTCTTCTTGCCTTCATTTTCATGCTTTCCAATTTACATTCTTCTTCCACTAAATAATTTGGTGTATTCCTGTCTAATCCCAATAACCACTTAATATATTTTCTTTGTATACTTTCCAATCTCTCATCTTCTTCCCAGCCCCATACTTCTGCTTCGAATAACCCTATACTCTCCACTAATGCTACAAATGACTTCTTCCTTCTTTGATAACTATACTTAAATATCCTCTCACCTATATATATATATACTCCAAGCGTTTTTCATCGCCATTATAGCCTTTCTCTTCCTTTCTTCCAAATGCCTTTCATTACTACCATTTTTTTGTAAAATATATCCCAGATATCTAATTTCTGTCACTTCTTTTAGTTCATTTTCTCCCCATTTCCATACTCTATCTTTTCTTGCTCTTTTTTCGAATACAAAAATTTTTGTTTTTCTTTCGCTCAAAATCATTTTCTTTTTCTCAATGTACTTTTTAAACCTTTTTAACATATCTTTTAGCTCTTCTTCTCTGTCTGCTATTAAAACTATGTCATCAGCGTAGGATAAACTCCATATTTTTTCATTTCCTATTCTGCATCCTCCTACTTGCCCTTTTCTCATTTCCTCTTCTAGATCCGCTAGGTACACATTAAATAATGTCGGACTCAATGGACACCCTTACCTTACTCCTCTCTCTGTCCAAAATTCATCTGATATTTCATCTCCTACCTTCACTATATTTATAGTTTCTTTGTATATGTACATAGTTCTACTTATCAATATTTTACTCACCTCCATATCTTGCAATCTTTTCTTTAAAACCGTTCTATCTACTCTGTCAAATGCCTCTTTTAGATCAATGAAGCATGCGAATATTTTTCCTTTTGGTTTACTTAATTTGTCTTCCACTATGTGCTTCAGCGCATAAATTGCTTTCATCAGTCCTCTTCCTTCTCTGAATCCAAATTGACTTTCTGCTAATTTTTGTTCTATCTTTTGTTTTAATAATTCATTTAACATACTCGCGTATATTTTATATGCCGTGCATGTCAAAGTTACCCCTCTGAAATTATCCAGCTCCTCTTTATCACCTCCTTTATAAATTGTGCATATCACTCCTCTTCTCCATTGTACTGGAATCCTTCCTTCTTCCCATACTTTCTTCATCAATTCCCATAGCGCTGCATCAACCTCTTTTGGCATATATTTCCATATTTCGTTTTCTAGTTTGTCATCTCCTGGTGCCTTCCTCGGTTTTAACCTATTTATTAACCTCTTGAACTCTTCTTTGCTTAATTCTTCTTGGTCCTGTGTACTTTTCTCTATTCTTGCATTCTCTTCTTCCACCTCTTCTATCATCATAGCTTTTTCATCCTTACTGCCTAGTTTCCTCATAAAATGCCTTCTCCATTCTTCAATTTCTGTCTTATTATTAACGCCTGCTTTCTTCTTTCTATATCTATTTATATAATTCCAAATTTCCCTTTCTGATTTTGCGACCTTTATATTTTTTTCCTCCGTTATTTCATACCTTTTTCTTTTCGCCTCGCACCAATTTCTATACTCTCTCTTTTTGTTAATGAGATAGTTTCTATCCACTTTCTTTTTTCTCCATAGCTTCAGTATTTTTCTCAGCTCCTTCTTTTTTGTTTTCCATTCTTTGTCATACCACTTTCTTTCTCCCAACCTCCATACCTTAGACTGTTTTTTAGTTTTTGGTACTGCTGCTTCTATTGCTTCTTTTATTATTTCTTCCCATCTTCTTTCTACTTGTATCTCTTTCCAATTCCATCTTTCGCACCTCTCCTGGTATTGGTCTATCAATTCTTGCGTCCATTCTCTTCTTGAAATTTCCTTTTTTTCCTTTCCCCTATCTTCTACCATCTCTATTTCATTTTCTAAGTATATTTCTAACGGCAAGTGATCTGACTCTGTTCTTTGTCCTATTTTTAATTCTTTTATCTGATCTAACGCTTCTTGATTACTTATAACATAATCTATTACTGACTCACCTCTGCTGCCAATGTACGTGTAGTTTCCTTCTTCTCCTTTTTGTCCGTTAACTATACCTTATCCTTCTTCTGTTATTTCCTTAATTAACCTTCTTCCTTCCTCGTTGATTGTTTCATCTTTTGATTCCCTGTTACTAACTTCCTTGCTTCCAATCTCCATCTCACTGACCCATCCACCTTCCCTGCCTGTCCTCGCATTTCAATCTCCTGCCAGTATAATACCACCTTTTTCCTGCGTTCCTATTTTTTCTTTTATAATTTCCATTGTCTTTGCCACGTCTTGGCAGTATACTCCTACAAATGTCCACTCTTGATCGCCTTATTTAATCTCTTGTTTTACTATGTTATCACTCAATTCCTCCTTATTTTTAGTTTCCAACTTCTTAATAATTCCTGTAATTATTCCTCCTTTCGCTCTACCTTTTTTATGTTCTCTTTTTGCTGCAACAAATTTCCATTCATACTTTTTCGACACTTACTTACTTTCTATATCTTCCCATTTATTTTTCTCTAACCATGTTTCTACTAACATTATAATATCAAAATTATTTAAATATTCCCATACTTCCATGTCCTCATTTACCACTCCTGCTATGTTCCAAACGCATATATTTACACTTTTTTTCTTCTCCTCCTCCAACTCCCTCTCCTCCTTCCCTTCTTGTCCTCTTCATTCTTGCGATCTTCCTGTTATCTTCCCCTGTATCCTTCTTCTTTCTTCTTGGAAATTTCCCTTTCATTCGTTGTATCTATACCACTTATCATCAATCATCAATTTCATATATCCAATTTTTGTGGTTTTTCCTTCGTTTCTTTGTTCCTTTGATTTATCTAATATCATTCTTTGTATTTCTCTTTCTTGTCGTGTCAAATCATTTTCAATATATATTCCTTTTTCAAGTTTCTTCTTGTTCATCATGATACTGTCTTTCATTTCCTTGTTTTCCAATTTTACTTCTACCATTTTCATATCACTATTTCAGTAACATTTTCACCTTTACATCGACATTGATTTTCTGTTCCACAAACTCTTCCACCTTCTTTTTTATATTTTCTTTTTCTATAATTGCACCTTTAATGACAATGTTCTGTTTTCTCTTCTCCCTTTCATTTTTTTCTAATTACCATTCTAATCTGTTGATCCTTTCTTCAATAGCTTTCTTCTCTTCTATCCACTCTAGTCTCTCTTTTAACCACCTGCTTCTTTCCTCTCTCCATTCTTCTTCTCTTTTTTCTAATCTTTCCATCAACTCAAACATACTATCTAATCTCTTTTCTATCCTACTCATCTTATCATTTTGTTTTTTAACATCCTGACTTTCATCCTTTTTCTCTTTTTCTCTCTGGAAATTCAGGGTGGATTGATCTTTGATTTTTGGATTTGTGTTTGTATTACTTCTCGTGTTAATATTTGCGTTTTTTCCTGTCATTTTCAAAATTTTACCGACTCTACAGATATCTTCCTCACCGACTCTGTCAATTCCGGTAATTCAGAAATTCTTTTTATCTACTGCCAGTAACCAGGTTGTCAAAAACTTCTTTATCTACTGTCTCTATAAAAATATCCTTCTTTTTCTTTTTAAAAAAATTTAGGGTTCCTTCTTTATTGACCACGTAACTACCGTCGGAAAATTTGGTATCTTCTTTATCGACTTTCTCCGTAGGTAACCGATAAAAAGAAATCACCTTTCCCTGCCCGTGCCCTTCCTTCTTATTGGGTTTCCTAACCTCACTTTTTCTTATACCCTTGTTTGTCCACTTTTTCACTATTCAGTGTTTACTTTTCTTTAATTATTATCACTTCTTTCTTTCTCCCTTTTCCTTTGTATACCACTTTTTCCTTTGTTCATCCGATTGCACTATTCTTTTGCGACTTGCATCGACGTCTTGTTCATCTCTCACGTTCTCTGTCCTACCTGTTTTTCAATCCTTTATAACCCTTCTGTTTCACTTTCTTTTTCACTTTTTGTCACTGTTTATTATGTCCTCATGTATTTCACCACTTTTTTAAGACTTTATCACCACTTTTTTAAGACTTTATCACCACTTTTTTAAGACTTTATTACTGCTATCTACCCTTGCTTTTTCTTCTATTTATTGCTTTATTCAGGAGCTCACTTTTACACGTCCACTCTCCTACGTGTCCACAATGGAAGTCCATGTATTTATTTCTATTGACTGCCAGTCATTGGAGCAGTGCCAGTAATACCCACAGTTAGCCTATTGTATTGTATTTGGTTATCCTGATTGTACTAATGATATGGAAATGAATCTTTTGAATTTAAGGATAATGTGATTGAAAAATCTTAAAGCAACATTATTGAATGTAGGTAGTACTGTAGGGACCTACGCAGGAGATAACGTTATTTCACCTTCGAGCATGTGTTGTTTCATTTCCCAGGATAAAAAAGAAAAGATGAACTCCTTTTGTTATTATTGGAAGTATTGTTAAAAGACTTGTCGGCTTAGTCACAGAAGACGGTATCAATTTATAAACACTAACATCAACAATTAGCAAGCCGATCAAAATGAATATATTAAATTGTATGAACAAAATAGCCATATTTTGCAGCTGCATTAAAAAAATTATATAGCACTACGAAACGCCATGAGTATATTTTAAAACAAGTTAGTTGCTGGCATATTGACTTGAGGATACCATTGTACTCCCGACAGATATCTGATACATTAATCAATATACCTTAGAAGAACTGAAGCTACCCTAGATCATATTATTCGTTCCCACACAGATCTGATTAGCATCTTGCATAATCTACTAAGTAATCAAGTGCATCCAAAGTTATTTTTTCCAAATATGTTTAGAACCGTAGCCCAAGATGTAAAGAACCTAGCAGGAAACCTAGAATTTTCAGCACCAATAGGAAATCTTTATACTGGCAAAATAAGCACTTAAAGTAAATGAGATGTTGTGCATTGAGATGATAAAACCATGGTAATACTACATTTGCCACTCGTAGATCGAATCCCTTATAACATTTGTAGACTTTATCCAGTCATGATACCCTAACCTGGACAGATTGAACCTGCCTACATAAAACCATCGTACTCCTACTTAGCAGTGCAGCAGACTATAGTTCGTATTTACTTATTAAAGGAACCCTATTCTATAAACAAATGTGAAATTCTTATGTTATTACGACCTAGATCAGAAGTATTTACACACTCTGAAACTATATCGACACAGAAAACGGAAAGTCAATGGATTTACTTATCAGCTGATAATTAATAGTTATTCTCGGTGGCTAATGAAAAATAATTTGGCATTATCCGTCCTTATTGTATAGATCGACTAGAAAAATTAAAAGGTATAGATCTTTTACAAATGGATGATGGGTGTATGGGAAAAATACACAAACTAACCTTAACTAGTGTACATAAGATAATTACTCAGATAATATATACTTATCAGATAGAAGTACACTTGAACTTGACTGTATTGCATAAACCCGTACGAAAATAAAATATTTATTCCATAAATATTTAAGCTATGAAATCGATTCCAGAACTAAATTTTAATGAACAAAATTGATGTACGTAACATGAACTAAATGTAGGAAATGCGAACCCGCAAATTGGAGATAAAGAAACTTATCTTTTTATTTTTATACGTAATATGATTGAAGCTATTATCATTATAATAATAATAATAGAAATAATTATCATCTGAGCAAAAAGTTGTTCTAAGAGGACTATCAAACATTGTGTATCGAAATTATTTATAAATGCACCATCAATCCACTGAATACAGAATCCTGAGTAACAATTAAATGAGAACCAAAAAAACACGAACTGACTGAACTTTTCGTCGAAATAAAGAAAAAACCTAAAAAATCTAAATCATACAAATCTTGACCTGTAATTAAATCACGGAATTTGATACTCCCATGGCATAAACCACAAAAGTTAGAAATAGGCTCATAGATCAATAGTAATTGGATACTTTTATTCCTTTCAGGCTTAATGATAAACTTAAATTGTGACTTTGAAATCACAATAAAGACCAAAATCAACATTCATCATTTTTTACATAAAGTTATTGAACAATTAGTAAACAAAGAAAACATCAAATAAATGCACATAAATCCGAATTCACACAGTGATACACAATGAACTATAACTTAATTTACGCTCACGAGTCATATATTAAAGGACCTAACGAAACACTTAACGAAAAAAAAGAGATTTGGATACCTTCTTAATTTTTTTTTTTTTACTTTTTACTGCTTATTATTTGACCAAATAACTTGCATGAATTCCGAATGGAAATGTTTTTAATAAGAATTTTTTTCTTTCGTTTAAGTGTCAGGAATAGATGTAAATTTTTCACTGGAAAGTTTTTACATTACGTGTCAATACACTACTTTGTTCCATTTAGTGAGTCTTGGGCGAAGCCGCGACGGGGGAGGGGGGGGCGTTAGGTACAGTATACTATTTACTCTACAGTAATACGTTAATGCTAGAAAATTAAAAAAAACTTATATAATTATTATAATATGTTTATTTTTATCATAACAACATTTATATTTAAGATTATTTCAAATAGATTCTTACGCGTAAGGTTAGAATAGTTTCAATAATGGAAAGGCACAAATCGATCCACTTCCTACCATAACTTGGATTACTTTTGTGTGCGTAGATGTGTATTCACCGAAGACGGCGATAGTTTTAAGAACGGGAGACTGCTAAGTGCCGACGGACATAAATAATTTTATTTGTCTCTTTCCTAAGGATGAAATTTTAAGACTGTCTAAAATTTCATTCTTAATGAAAGTCAACCCCTAACAAATCTGGCTGTCTCCTTCGTGGCCTTCGGAAGTGTCAAGTGGCAACCAAAGCGAGCCACTAAGCCTTAACTCATGAAGTCAGCAAGTGCCGGCCTTGTAGTATGTAAGACAGAAAAGTTTTGACTAAGACTTCGCGCAAGGTACATTTCTTCACGCGGCGTTTTAGTTAGTAGCTTTCCGTTGGTCATCGAGTGTGGACTGGTTGTTGATTAATTTTGTTAGATGTGCCACTTGTCAAATTGGAATATGCAGCCGGACATTGCTCTTATTGACATTGATATAAGTGTCATAATATGTAAATAATGTTATAAAAAACAAAAGTTAAATTCTATCAAATAGTGACAAAATTGTTCCTGATAGGTTAATAGTTACATAAAAGTATACTAAGGATATGATTAAAACAACAGTACACAGTAACAACATTGAAATGAAAAATTAAAAAGATGTATGATCTTCACGGAAAGAAAAATAAGATACACCAATTCAATATTTCTTAACACTTTTATACACACTGTCTCTCTCTCTCTCTCTCTCTCCCTCTCTCTTCTACACTTTTCTTAACTAGTAAATAACCAAATAGTTAAATTATCTGCTGGTCCCGCAGCATGTAATGGAGCATGATACTGCAGTCCATAATCCTAAGTTTTAACTCTAAGGTAGGTTTAAATGATAATTATAATCATTTAACAATCATTATTGTTGTCATTATTATTATTATTATTATTATTATGTATTTCTACAATTCTCCAATTGGTTTAATAAATGATTCTACTTTTTTTGTTAAGTTTTGTTCTAAATCAAAATAACCTTGGTGTAACACAATGCACATAATATGGAATGCACAGAAAGTTAGATCCCATGATATAGAAATGAAAAATCATCTGATACCTTGTAACTTGTGTTGACTTTATAATTTGTAGATTTTTTGGACATAAGTTTTGTCTTATGGTATAATGAAGAGGTTTCGAAGGATAAATAATTGTTAAATCAAAATACCACAATGTAACAGTTAACGGTACATGAAATTTTTTCAGGAATTAATGTGAAAAGTAGTATCCTAACATCCCACACAGTGATAGGTGAGCTCTCGTACTGCCCTGATTACTGTAATAAGATGTATAGCTTTAAAGAGTCTGAAGTAGTGTGGCTTTACTGTATATTGTGTGTTTATTAAAGTTCCATGTTATTAGTCTTATGAGTATATTTCTTTGCGAATGGGCATTATTAATCTTAGAAAACTGAGCAAACCTTCTTGTAGATGGATTTGAAACTACAAAATTTTTTGTTTCAGCTTGTGGCCGATTAGCCGTTTAAGACTTTGCCAATACGTGATCGTAATAGTAAAGGTATTGGTTTTATAATTGACTAAATCAACTAGTGACGTAAAAAACAATGGTATGACACCACAGAGAGTAACGGAGGAAGTCACTACCAAGCTACTCAAGCTGGTGCCTCAAAATTTTCCTAGCAATATCGAAACAATGAAGGCTTCTTCTTCCTCTAATTCCATTACTAGTGCAATCCTGCTACCTAACCAAAAGCGCTCCTCAAAAGACTTTATTTTTGGCAAGATTATTGGCGAAGGCAGCTTCTCTACGGTAAGTGTCTTTTAGCATCGTGTCGTACTTTGTTTCCTCATCAGTTTTATGTACCTTTTCTTTCCTTGTTCAGAGATCAATGGTATATAATTCGCGAAAAGTTGAACTATATAAGCAAAGGCTCTTTCAAGTTAGCACTTGGGATTTTTATAGCACAAAACTCTCAGATTTTTTAAGTCCTTACTTAATGCAGCATAAGTTTGTATCAAGAGAATTTTGGCAGAAACAACTGATTTTCTATGGATCAAATTTACTCGAAGGGATTATCCAAAATTTAATAACTAACTTTTTTTACTAATTTACTCAATTATTAATTTATTAGGGAGTAAAAGATAACTAAGCACAGTATACGCCCCTTGCATAAACTAAATATGATACAGAGAGCAATCAGAAGAAAGGGGAGAGAGACAGAGCTACATTAACTTTAATGGTGAATTTTTTCGTGATCTCTGTGAGCTGTTATCATTGATGTACTGCAAGGCTTAATTCTTGGCCAATGTCGCAGAGACCCATAAATTTCAAACGTTTTTAGTCACATATTATACATCATATTTATACTGTCCTGGACATTGTAAACTATGAGATAAATTTTTCACATTGACAAATTGTACCAGGAAAACAATTTTTTCACTTAATTTTCAATTAAAACCTCATTGCTGTTGCATTTTTTCCCACATTATCTTTTGTACTTTTTCGTTGCTGACCTAATTACCTAAGAATTAAAACCTTTTACAGGTTGCTAAGTGTTTTTGTTCATATGAAAATAGCCTTACAAAAAGTCTAAAAGAATATCACTCGATTGATTTTTATGTTTATTTATTAGGAGTGGTTTTTAGATATAACGATACGTATACACTAGAAAAAATAAGTTGGCTGTTAATACTACCAAAAGTACCTTTAGTGGCTTACTCATACTTATGGTGCTGCTGCGCATCTGCAACTAAAACTTCAACCAAACTTTCGATGTCCTGATATTATATTTTTGATCTGTTGCAGGCGGAAACACTTTTTAGCATTTACCACATGATGGAGGGTAACTATAATAAGAACTTTTTGGGTTTTTCTTAATGTATTATAACCATGATTAGAACTGTAGTAGAATACGATTTTGATTTGCTAATTATGTTTATTATACATTACCTGTCTAACTTTCGATAGCAGCATCCACCATGTCATCACCTGCTAAAGAGCAAATTGTTACTATCAAGATATTTATAATAATAAATTTTAGAGCCTGTTTTTTTCTTGGCGATTTGTTTAGCCATTAGGGGACTTTTTAAAAGTAAACTTGACGAATCCAAGTGGAATGAAAAATGTTTTTTAGAAGGCAAAAGTACTAGGTGTGTAGTCGGAAGAACACAAAGACAGTTCAAATAAAATTATTATTAATTTCCACAAAGCTAGATCAAATAAAGTGATAAAATAAACACCATAGTTTGTTTGTTTGTTTGTTTTTTTTTATTTTTTTTATTTTTTTTTTTAGTGCTTTACATCCGGCTCCTATAAACGGCACTACTCTGGTCTGGGCACTTAGCACTTAGGAGAAGGAAGGGAACAGGGATGGGAGGCCTCCCATTCTTGGGAGGGGGGTAGGGGACAATGAGGCAATGTTGCCGCGAGAAGGTCACCTAACCCTTCTCGAGGAGCATTGCGTGGTAAAAAAGCACGTTTAATAATTCACAAAGGTACTTACCCGAAAAAGTTCCACTGGCCGGGAATCGAACCGTGATTTCCCGCGTGCCGACCCACGACCTTGCCGACTGAGCCACCGCGCGCTCCCATAGTATTTTTCTTACTATTTGCTGTTTTTTCGCTATTAAATTAATTTGCTTGCCGCAGCCGTTTCCACAAAAACCTGAAGCTCCGCTGACTTGAACTAAAGTAAGTGTCACCATCGCTATATCCTGGGAACCCTGAGCCTTACCAAGTTAAATTTTTACTCATAACCATTAAATAAAACACTCTGAAGTTCTTTACTTCAAACCCCTGTACTTGTAAATCAGAAACTTCAAATTGGATAAATTTTCTTTTGAGAATTTAAATTTTCTTCCGCTTTTATTTGCACCTTAACAGAATTCTAGAATATAATGTGATAAAGATATAATAATATATAAATAATACAATACTACAATAATAATGAAGTAACGAGACATAATGATAATATAATGTGTAATAATGACACAGTTATAGCATTATACACAATGAAAATGTAATACAATATTTGTATATTTCTTTCTACAGCATGCAAAAGCTTGACAAAAGTCGCGCTTTTTGAATCTTTGATCAGGTAGGGGGCTTTAAACGAAGATTCATACCACACCGTATTCGCTATGCGCTTCTACGGTGTTGCTCCCATTGTCATTAATTTCCCTTATTAAATCTTATAGAGCAAAATAGTTAAAGCAGCCGCTAGCAAAAGTTCTTCACATTCTCATAAGAATACGTGTTGAATTGGCAAGTATGGTCAAATGACAGGCGCATATCGAATAAAAGTAAGCGATGGTTACAATACTCCCTTCAGAACACTCACTGTAATTACTGGTGCCTTAATAATTATGGCTCCTTCAAGAATTTGGTGATCACTAGTGTCCGCTGTCAAAACTGCAGTAAGGCTTACCACGTTTCTTGTGCGGCTCGTTCTGTGACTGATACCAAGAAAGTGTACCACTGTTGCTGAGATATATACTTTCTGATAAATCACCTTCAGTCTCACATTAGTCGAAAAGACAGAGTCCTGATCCTTAGAGTTTATAAACCACTGTCAACAATTTATCTACTTCTGCTAACATGCCGTATTTAACGATGTCGTAAAAGGCACCACGCTTGACGTCATAAAGCGCTCAATGAACTCCTTACTTCTAAAAATTACATAGCTGGAAAACAAGGTTGATGCTAGCAATACCTCCATCAAGACTTGAGTTGATAAATTGAATCAAACCATAAGTACTTTAGAGATGTTGCAATAGATATGGAAGATAGACTTAACAGGTTTTCAAATGCCATTCTGTATAATGCCCTTAAACCTCCAAACAGTTCTAGTCAAGGTACAGAGAGTAAGGTTGCTGCTAAAAACTTATTATCGGATATGGAATTACCAATACTAATCAGATGGATCGTCTGGGACAATTTCCCTTTGCAGCCAAACCAAAGACTCTTCTGGTCTCTGTCTAGCAGGAAATATGTCATGCCTTTGATCTCTTAACCCTTTGAGTAACCTTCGGGTATCAATATCACCTCTGATAAAACCAAAGCCTTACAAGCTCATCTTTCACAACTAGTGGATTGGGTGAAGAGGTATAACTCAACTAATCCAGCTGTAAGAAAAATAATAAAATACATTAAAGACCCTTCGACAATTATTGATGATCAACAATCCTTTCATTCAAACACAAACCCTCAATAATTTTAATAGTGACAACATATTCGTGTACTATAAAAATGTCAGATCTCTGTACAATAAATTCTCTCCAATAACACAAGGCAATACAACTCCAGGCATAATAATCTTCAAGGAAACTTGGCTAAAACCACATACTTTTGGCCTCCGAGCTGCCTCTACTCAAGTACAACATATACAGATAAGACAGGCATGCAGGAAAAAAAATGTATAAACGTGGTGGTGGTGTCTCAGTGGCAATAGACAAAGACATACCATCCAACCGAATTCTGTTAGAAATAAACATTGAGTTCATGGTTATACGTATGCAAGATGCTGCGTTCGATTTTATTTTAATAGTAGTCATACACTGAACTTCATGACGATGTTGAGTCACTCAAGAACTTATATTCTTCCTGCAAACTTTTAATACGTAGTAAACTTCACTATACTACTTTTCTCTGAATCTCTGACTGAAAGCGTCTTCCCAAGTACTTGGAAACCGGCATGTATATATTTCCCATGTACAAATCTGGAAACCCACAACTCCAGACCTATGGTAACAACTATAGATCCATCATTCTGCCGAGTCCTTCACCAAAACTGATTAATCACGTAGTACATAAAACATATATCTCACAACAACAGCCCGGGTTTACTGAGGGTTGCTGAACCATCACAAACCTATTCACGCTTAGCCATTTTGTCTTATCTGCATTTGAGTCAGATGCACACGTTGATATTATTTTCTTAGATATGGTTAACGCTTTTGAAAGCGTTCCCGTTATATACTTCTTGTACACTATACAGATGGCTGGCCTCATTTCTTACAGGCAGAACTTCAAGAACAAATGAATGAATCAGTATGTTGTTTTCGAATAGTTTTTAAACTTTCCCGGTTGTGGATGAGTGTTCATTAAGTTAAAAAATTTATGTTTATAAGACTTAAAATTTATGTTTATTACGATATAAAGAGTAAGTTACTATTATGTATTATTTTTTCATATTAACTAAATGAAAAACAATGAAATTCAATTAATAAAAATTACAAAATGAGGTTGTCAAGGGGAAAAAATCTTCAAAAATATTTCTTTAAATGCTCTTCTATCTTCTAGTCAAAAACATTTAGTATCTTTTACTTCTCTTGGAAACTGGCCATCTTTTACAATATATTAAGTTTTGATCTATTTTCTACCAATGTTTAACGATGTCATATTATTGATCGTTATGTGCATTGCAAAGTTATTGGTCGCATCTACAAATAGTAATTGATAAATAATCGATAAATTTAAGGTAGTTTAAGTCCAGAAGTTAATTTAAGTAACTCATAGAAAATATTCTTGTGTAGAGTTTCAGAGTTTCACAGTGGAAAATTATAGGTGTTACAGCATACGTTGGAATTAAAAAACTTGTTTCCATCAGAGATTAAAAATTAAAGAACTTATGTGAATAAGGGAAAACAAATGAAAAATATTTATGTCAACAAAAACATATTCACGTCAACAATCATTATGACGTCTGCAAAGTTAACACAAACTAATAAATACTTAAACACAGTTCTACGTACCAATATTTATTTGGTATGAGAAAAAATGAATCAAGAGCTTCATACGTGAATAGAGAGATAAAATAAATGACAGTAGAGATACAAAGATATACATTTATTACAATCGTATCGTCAAGCAGACTTACGATCAGATTCAAATCTGTAACAGAAATATGCCTAAAATAAAAGAATCCGTGACAAAGTATAAATTTTTATACTAAAGAGATGCTACGAACAAAAATGAATTGAAAAAGCAAAAGATTATTCCACATTCATTGGGTCTATAACACAGGAATAAAAAAAAAATTAATGTAGATTAAAACAACAAGACTGTAATATAAAGTAACATTACTAAATACAGAGAATTCTAAGTCAAGATGAGGCACAATGGCAATTTTATAGTCAACCGACTGCCAAATTTTCATATCATTTCTGGTACAACTTACTCAAAATAAAAACTGTTGACGTGTACGTCATGAGCCTTACAGAACTCACTACACCTATTGAAAGTTCATGTTATATATTCAATAAATATTGAGATTTAAAAAAAAAAACTTGATAAAAGTTTTAAAAAAAATTATGTTAAATATTCATTAGTGAAACATTAAATTATGCTTAATCTTTCTCACTTTTCTGTATTTTTGTTTTACTTTTTTAATTTAGATTAAATTTGCATCACTTGTTTAAAACAATTTTTAGACCTTAAAATTGGAGGTAATAAAAATTTCAGCCACATCTGAACGCTTGATTTTTATATCTTAAATGTTTAGCAATATTTAATTTGTCACCAGGGGTAGGGCATACAGTAAATGAAATGTATTAAATAGTTGTATGCTTATTTCAGCATTTCTTATTGTGATTTTTTTTCTTAACCTCTTTGCGTGTATTCTGTAGTAATATGTATTATTTTTTAAGAAAGGGAGGTTGGCGCACCGTATGTGAAGGTGGGTGTATTTATAAATTATTTTGAGACTTAAAATTTTTATTATAAAAATGGCGTTATTTGTAATTTTCTACTATCCATTATTGGCACTATATACAGACATTTCAGAGATTACGAGTCCTTCATTAGACTCAAAAAAAGGTAACAATAATCTTCAGTTACCTAATAGACTTAACTGCATCTGCTTTTTTTATAAGTAAACTATATTATATCATAAGAATCTAATTAGCAGTGACCACAAAATGACCTTCATTATTGTTTGTTAAGTAAATATATCCAAGTTATGAGCAAAGAATTTAAGACATTAAAAAAAAAAAAAAAAAAAAACTTGAATTTCAAGATTAATTACTACTTATCAAGAAGCTATCACGCGGAGGGTCTGGGGACCCGACCTTTAACAGATCTCTCACCAGCTCCTAACAAAATTTTTCTTGAACTCCACCTTCTCCCACTGACCCCCTATAGAACCCACCGACATTAAAGTGAGAAAAATAGCCTATTTTTAGACAAAAGTTTTGCCCAGCGCGAAAATTGTACCAAAAAATATGTCACTACTTCTAAGAGTGTGCACTGCAGTGTGTCCATTTTTTCTATAAACTTACCTTAAACAATTCTTGATTAAAAATGAGTTGAAACTAGTGTGAGAATTATAAAATTCAAAATATTTGATTAAAAATGGTGGACATATGAACAAAAATTTTTTATTCATTACATTAAATAATACGTATGAGAATTTTCGGGATCGCCTACTACAAATCTGTTGTTGGAAAAGGAAAATACAAAATAGTGGATTTCAAATCGAGAAAATAAAATTGAAAAATTCAAATGTGTAACTTAAAAAAATACGCATGAGGGTTAGTACGGTCGCTGACAACAAATCTGGTGTCAAAAGGCAAAAATTCGAAATAGCTGATTAGAAATTACGAACGCTTAACGTGGTTTTTATTTATTACGTCAAACAAAATGAATTAAGATTTTTAAAGTTGCTGGGACAAACGAGCATCAGTGATTGGAAATCTAAATGTTGTTTAACAAGGAAAAATAAAAAAAATCAACTCTTGGGCAAGCAAGCATTAGCAATTAGCAACCCAACTGTTATTTAAATACTGTTTATTAACAAAATGTTCCCTCAGATAAGCAAGTTTCGATCAATAAAAATTCAACCGTTTTTTAGTACTATTTATTATCTAAACGTGCCCTTAGGCAAACAAACATCGGCGATTAGAAGCTCAACTATATTTGGGTATCATTTATTGAGATTCGTTAAATATTTATTAACTATGTGCAAATTAGTTACATACCTATATTTTAGTTAAGTTAATTAAAATAAAGTATTTTCAGCCAGACAAGCACCGGTAACTAACAACCCAACTGTTTTTCAGTATCATTAATTAGTAAAATGAAACCTTAGGCACATGAAGATCTGCAATTAGCTACATAACTGTATTTTACTCAAGTAAATTAAAATAAATCATTTTTAGGTGGATAAGCATCAACCATTAGCAACTTAGCTGTTTTTTAGTTTTATTTAATAATAAAGTGTGATCTTAGGCAAGCAATGAATACAGATTAACAACCTCACTCTTTTTCAGTATAATAATTTACGTTTATTTGTTTTGGACAAGACAACATTGATGATAAGCAACCAAAATTTTTTTAAGTAATAATCATTTATAAAATGTACCTGTATGCAAGCAAGTATTGGTGATTAGCAATCCAATCGTTTTTTCAATATAATTTATTAATAAAATGTATCTGTAAGCAAGCAAACATATGTGATTAGCAACACAACTCTTTTTAGTATTATGCATACAAAATTGTGTAATCAGACGGACAAGCACTGGCAATGAGCAACCAATCTGTATTTGAGTATGAATTTTTATTAAACCATGGCCTTAGGCGAGCAACTAACAGGAATAAGTCACTTTACTGTTTTTTTGGAATATTAAAACTTAAAAAACTCCCTCAGGTAAGCAAGTGTAGGTAATTAGTGACCCAACAGTTTCTAAGTTTAGTAAATTAAAGACATTCAATGTTGAGCAAGCAAGCATCTGTGATTAGTGACCCAACTGTTTTTTAGTTTTATTTATAAATAAAATATATTTTTAATGAGCAATTATTAGTAAGTAGCAACCCATTCGTTTTTCCGTATAGTAAATTAAAAGAAAGCATTTTTAGGCAAGCAAGCATCAGTGGTTAGCAGGCTAAGTAGATTTAGTATAGCTGGTTATAAAAGTGTATTCTTGGCCAAGCAGATAAGCTTAGAGTACATTTTATTAATAAATAATTCTGAAAACAGAGGACTTGCTAATCGCTAATAATTACTCGCCTAAATGCACATTTTATTGATAAATCAAACCGAATAACAGTTGATTTGCTACTTTTCAACACTTGTTCGCCTAAGCATTCGTTCCATTAATACATAATACTAAAAAAATACTTAGGACATTATTCTTTGATGTTTTTTTTTTCTAAGGGTACCTTTTATTAATAAATTATACTAAAAAGTAGTTTAGTTTCTAATCGCTTATGCTTTCTTGTCCAAGAATTCATTTTGTTATCTATTTGTACTAAAGAACAGTTGGATCACACATTGCTTATCCTCGCTAACCCAAAGGTACATTAAATGATTAAATAGTGCATAAGAATAGTAAGGTAATAATAATAACCAATAACCTTATATTGATCGCTCATGCTTGCACGCTGAAGAAAATTATAAATTACGAGAAAATAATACTACAGTACAGTTAGGTTGTTAATTGCCGATTCTTGCTTGCTACATAGCATATTTTATCAGTACATAATAGTAATAAGCAGTTAGGTTGTTCATTGACAATGCTTGCTCGCTTGAGGGTACATTTTAATAACTAACTATACTATAAACCAGCTTGCTTGCATAAAGGAACATTCAATATATAAACGACACTGAAAGTTAGTAAGGTTTCCAGTAAGTGTGCTTGCTTTCCCGGAAATACATTTTTTCAATTTACTATACTAAAAAACAGTTGTAATACTTGCCGTAATTATTTATTTGCCTAAGGGGACACTCAATTGATGATCAATATCAAAAAATCACTGCGTTATTTACTGCTAATGCTAGCTGGCCAAATGGCATATTTCATTTACAAAGAAAAAAAAAAAAAAAAAAAAATAACAGTTATATTAAATATCACTGATGCTGCTTGCCTGAGAATCATAATTATTAATTTTTTATCCTTAAAAATAGTAAGGTCGCTTATTGTTGATAAATGCGTACTGGAGGGACCATTTTATTAATTGATAATATTAAAAAATAGTTTGGTCACTAATGTATGTTGCTTGCTCGTCCATGGGAAAATTTTATTAATAAATCATACTTATAAGCAGTAGGGTTGTTTATTGCCAATGTTGCACGCCTCTGAGTACATTTTGCTATTTATTTATACTTCAAACCAGTTTGATTGCTATTTGCCGATGCTTGCTTACTGAATGGCATATTTTATCCATAAGTAATAGTTAAAATTAGTTAAGTCGCTAATTACAAATGTTTGCTCGCCTTAGGGCACCTTTTATTAACAAATAATACTAAAAAACAGTTGATTGGTCAGTTGCGGTTCGTTGCTTACATCAAGCACATTTTTTTCACGTCAAACTAATAAGGAACAGTTAAGTTGCTAATTGCCGATGCTTGCTCGCCTAAGAATAAATATTTTGAACTGGCTATGCTAAAAAACAGTTAAACAGCTGATGCTTACTTACATTCGGCCATATTTAAAGAAAAAACGGAACTAAAAAGTAATTAAGTTGTTAATCACCTATGTTTGCTTACTAAAGGACACATATACATGTTGATAAATAAAACATAAAATTGGTTGGGCCGTTAATTGCTGGTCGTTGCTTCCCTAAGTGTTTCTTTCATTGATAAATTACACACAAAACAGTTGGGTTACTATTTGCTGATTCTAGCTTGCTCGAAGATACATATTTATATCTTTCTATACTTTAAAACAGTCAGTTTGCTGATCGCTGATGCTTGCTTGCTTTAAGGCAAATTTTATCATTATATAATACAATAAAAGATTTCAGTTCTTAATCGCTTATGCTCGCTTTTCCCAGGGTACATATTGGTATATATTTATACTGAAAAATAGTTAGATCACTAAGGTGAAGGCAGATATTCGCTCCGAGCCAATCCAGAGGTTGTGCTCTCTCTAGCCAAAATCAGACGAAAATTCTTGCATGTAAACAAAGAGTATAGCTATATTTATCTCACAACTGTCAAAATCTCTATTTAGGAAACATACTTAATGAATATTGTTATTCGGACTGGTTTTGCATCTGTCACTCATTCAATAAATTTTGAGCCTCAAAAACTCGTGAAAGGCGAAACGCTATCTCATTCCCATGTTTAGAGAGTAGAAAAAGTGTTAGGAATAAGTGATTGTACGTTAGTAAGGAGCAGTGTTATAAGAACAACCAGTGTCATTAAACATCCCTACAAAGTAAACTTGAAGGTAAAAATTTTGATGTTTGTTAATAGATATTAAGTATTAAAAAATGAGAATTATATATTTTTTCAGCTAGATGCTAACAGCATCATGAACATGTGTAATAGCTGATTTACACAAATGTGAACGTATTCCTGCTTTAATACAGTACGTTAATGTTCATTAAAGCTTGTCCAAAACATCATTAGAACAGTGAGGTTAGCCCACCAATGCTTAGCTAGGGAAAGATTTGTATGCACAACCACTTCTTCTCTCCGACGTGTTTAAAAAAAAATTAAGTTTATGTTGTGATATTCAGCCGTATTATGTTAAAGTAGACGGTCTGTTACATGTATATTGTTGATTGAGAGAAATTAAAAAATTTGAAAATTGAAGTGAACAGTTTTATTATTGTACAGTCTATTACAAAAGATATTGTACATCAAGTCGTCACTAAATGTGAAAATAGTGTGATAGAGAGGTGTGCATTTTGTTTGGTACAGTTATCCATGAGTAGCACTATTTACTCATCAAAAGCTAAAATCAGTGATCCAGAACTAAAATCGTATTTTGATATTCATGTAAGTCATAAAGAATTAAACATTATTTAAAATCTGTATTGAAGCAAAATCAGTGTGATGAATGGTTTGAAAATAGAAAATTGAGGATAAGTGCTAGTTTAAAAGCTCATAAAATAAAAAGTAGAACAAAAAAACTGAAAATAAACTTGTTTAAAATTTCCTTTTTTTATATGGAGGAGGAAAAAAGTGAAGCTGTAGAGTACGGAACGAAGAACGAAAAGAAAGCAATTTGCAAGTATTCTCAAAAATTTGAACAAGATGTCGAGTTTATTGGAGTGTTTGTAAGGTCGCGATAGCCCTGGTTGTGCGCCAGTCCTAATTCCGTTGTTGTTCATGAAGACTGCATTGTCAAGGTATTAGAAATAAAATATCCTATAAGTTGTCGGGGTAAGTATATATTTGATAGCAAGAAAAAGAAATTTAAGTTACCTAACTTACATCTTAATAATGATAGAATGCATTTTCAAGCTTGACACAAGTACTACATTCAGTGCCAGGTACTCTGTATTCCATGGACTTTAGTGAATGTAACCTCTATGGTAGGTCTCCGAGGGGAAATTACTAAGTAGAGGTATACAGACATGAAGATTTTTTCATGGAAGCAATACCCAGATTGAAATGGTTTATACACAAAATTTCCTACCAGAAATAGTCAATTCTTCTAAATAAAAATCTAAAGAAGAAGTTACAGTATATTCTGAAATTGATAAATGACTTCTATACATAGGTACTCAGAGTAAAACCATTTTAATAAAACGTGAGTCAGCACAATTGTAATATTTAAGTAAGTAGAGTAACAGCGATATCTAATATTTGTTTCGTTAAATCACATTGGTGGCAATGAAAATTGAAGTCTATGCCTTAAATGAATCATTAAAATATAAGTAAAAAATATACTTATTAAAAATAAGTCAAGTTTAAATTAGTAAATTAGACGAAAATAAAAGACTGCAGTTTAAATAGGAATAAATAGTGTTAATTTATTTACTTACTTAATGGAAACAGTATTATTTTAATTTTTTTTGTAAATGATTAGTGGTTGCAAGTTTACTAAAACACAACACATTAATATAGTATCATCAGCATAAGGAACCGTTTCTGAGGTAAACTTGTCGGCAATCTTGTAGGTTTTTATCCTTTGCATAATTCTCTCAATATGTATTCTAATTTTTGCCACTTTATATGTTTTGTCGACTTCTTTTACTATAAAATACTTTTTACTTGAACAGGAGACATTAAAACTAAAGTATCTCTTCCAAAATTATCTAACGAAGTTTTGATCTGAGGGAATTTATTATTAACAAGTACAAGGTCACCTGGTTATAAAAAGCCCAAAACAACAGATGATACAAGAATTTAGAAGTCACTGGTACGTCCACCATGGCACTTACTTACAAGAGAAATAAATTCCGAGAGAGTACGCGATACTAGCACTTTAATGTTGTACCCCTTTTCATAAAGAGAGTAAAGTTATACTCGTTGCTCTATAAAAATGGCTGTTTCACCTTAAATGCTGATACAATCGATAATTATTCTGTAGTTTTCGTACTTTTGCTTGAAGAAAGTTGGCATAGTTGCTTGCACAGTTTCTTTTGATGGCTAAAATGAAATTTAGACATTTAGCAACCAAGTGTTCCAAAGTGCAGTAAAACATTTTTAAAGTTATTGTCATTTGCACGTTAAAAAGTATTCCAATTGCAAAAAACGTCATTCCACTTTTCATCTTTACTAAAAACAGAAGAAGTCGATCTCCAATGGTGATTTGTTTATTAAGACTGTTGTCAGACGTTGTAAGACATAAAATTTTAAGCAATAATTGGAATAATTCAGGTGCCACTTAAAAATCTATGAAACCCCTTTAAACAGACATCACTATTTTTAACTGTCTTTTTCCATTGTTAATTTTTTTTTTTTGAGCTTTACATCTCACTAATTTACCGAATAAATTAAACATAAAAATTTCTTTTTGCTCAACAGACTGAATAAAAGACTTGCTTGAGTAGATTTGCTAACTTGAAAAAAAAATTTTTTCTTGCTCGTTACTGCAGGTAATGTTTTGAAATTTGTAATACAACATCGTATGCTCCGTTTTGATTCCCTCACATTAGTATCTATACTGCTAAAAGAAAGATTACCTATAAAAAATGTTCTTGTTTAAGTTATTTGAATAAATAAAATTTTGTTCAAGGTCAATGAAGACTACAGAATTAATTCTTCACGAGACATGATGTATGAAATGTTATGTCATGAAAAAAATTTTACTGCTAATGATGTTTTCAAGCTTAACTACTACACATTTTTTAATTTTTTACATACAAGAATTTTTTTCTGATTTTGACTAGAGAGAAAGCAACCTCTGTGTCGGCTTGGAGCGAATACTAGGACAATTTTCAGCAATCATTTTTTCGATTGGTTCTTTAAGAAAAAACATAAGATTAGTTGTATCCATTTTTTTTTAAATTTAAAGCTGGAATCCTACAGAAATAAAAGCCAAAAAAAGTATGCTTATCATTTTTAAAAATTGAGATAAAAAAACTTTTCTACATTGCATCAGGGAGCATTGGTAAGGCACAGTGATTTATGCATGACCCTGTACCATTGTGGGATGAATCACGATTGCAGATAAATAATTAAAATATAAAATGATGAATCTATGCAACAAAAGTAGTTTGTTCGCACATATTTATTTTAATGTACTGGAAGCATGCGAAATTACAAATTGAGGATTATAACAAATTATCCTTTTTCTTCTTTTTTTTTTTTTTTTTACAGATTGAATCTCCATATCTAATAGCTCTTTTTCAAGGTTTTATAATTTTGTATTTGATTTATTTTTTTTGTGTATTAGATGACATATTTTTTTTACTATCCGTTGAATTTATAAATTTGGTTAATTTTTGTATTTCTGATTTAATATTTCTGATTTCCTGTTGCTTTAATTCTCTTAAAGTTGTTTTTAATTTTTTAGTTTTTTTTTTCATTTTCTCTGAACAACTTTTCCTATCTTTTGATTCCCTCTCGTTAATTGATGAAAGTTTGCTTGTCTTTCATTTTTTTATCTTTTTTTTTATTAAGAACCTTTAGTGAACCATTTTTTTACGGAAGCCCTTAAAATATTATCTGAATTTTGATTTATCTAAAGTGTTAAAATTTTGGATGGTAAAATTTGATTTCATATGTTGTCATGTAGTTGATTTGCCTAAAACGGAATAGAAAATTCAAACATATAGAATGTTTTTATATTCAAATAAAATATTTTTCATGTTTAGTAAGCAATTCCTGTAAATAATTAGATTAACAATAAGTATTTAAAACATTTGTACTTATGTGTATTTCTGCATAATATTCTTGTCATAGCGACTATGTGGTTAGATTCTTACTACTGCTGTTTATTTGATACTAGGATACTATACGGCTACAATTTCACTGTAACTCAACGTCAAACACGCTTTATAAAATACAAAACGTCATTTGGGTAAAGGGACATGCAGTAAAAATTCATAATCATTTTTTATTTTTTTTGTTTTGTAAATACGTCGCACTTAGCCTTCTACTCGAGCAAGTCAGCGGCAAACTAATATGTGTGCTGTCATTTTCTCCCAGCATTCTGTACAATACTTAAACATGGGAGGCTAATTGGGACACCCTTTTTTATGTTAAATATTCATAGCAATACTAAATTTTAATTTCATAGAAGAGTATAGTTTATTTAAAAAATTTTGACGGCATGTTTTAATTAATTTTTTTCATACTTTAATCCAATTTTTTGAGTTCACTTTTAATGCATAAAAAATTAGCATATAGCATGCCGCCCTTACCAAAATTTTTATAAGACTTTTTTCTATTATTTTTCTATTAAGAATGTAATCCTTTCTTTGAAGTTGTACTTCTATAGGTGCCTTATGCGCGAGGTTAACTCAACGATTTCAGATTTTGACCTTGAGAAAAAGTGTGATAGAAATGGATTTTGCTTGATTCTCCCCCTTCGCCCTGACCCTCGTGACGTACCTCCAGTTTCCTCTACACTACATGATGCCGCACCACATCACCATACCACACATTTTAAATTTTATGAATTTTATTTCTTCTTCTTTTAATCAATTCTATCAAAAAAACAACAAAAAAAAGTCAATTTCCAAAGAGATTTAAACCTCCAACCTCTTACTTTCTGGCCACGGCCCTTACCCACTCTACTATGAGCAAGCCCAACATAGGAATATCAACTACTTCATCTTATGTTACAGTTTGTAACCTATTTTTCACGGAATTTTTTATTTAATATACATCAATTTATTTGGTTTGGTTATCAATTAAATAAATAAACAATTTACTTAATACAAGAATTTTTTCTTAAAACAAATATATGATGAATATATAAATTAAACATAATATAAATGTGTAAATTTTTTAAGTAAATATTTATTCCTACGTATTCAGTTTGTTACTTATACAATATGTAAATAATTTTTTGTACAATTCATTCATATTTTTTTAAAATTGTTTTGTACTGTACGAATACAATAATCAATTTTTATTGTATTTTATTTTTTTTTTAATTTTTCATTCGTAATTCAAGTGGTTTTTTGATTTAAATACGTTCTTCACATTGTTTGTGGGGGAAAGTTCAGAGAAAGGACAGGAACGCTAATTTGTAGAGTAAAACTAGCAATTCTTTTTCTTATCTGGATGTACTCATATTCATCCTTTCACGCACACCTTATCCCCTCTTTCTAAATTCATTTAAAATTTAATTTGTGGATCTATTTGAAAATTCGATAGGTTTTTCTAAAAGTAATCTTTTGTACCCAAAAAATTAGAAGATTTCTACAAATCATATAAATGCCATTTAATGTTATTTTTTCATAAGGTTACATGTTAATAATCGATTTTTTTTAATGTAAGATGTATAAAATAATGGTACAGTCAAACGAGCTGCAGTGTTCGTGGGTATTTTTATGCTATTTCAATATACGTTTGACGTTTGAATAATATCTGTCAAAAAAACCTATGTGTGATAAACGTCTTGAAGGGACATTTACTGGCATGTTATACTAACCTATTGAAGAAAACTATATTACTGGATGATTTTTCTCAATTTTCTATATACAATCATATTTTGGGTATTAAATATGGACGAGAAATAAGTGTGGGATCGTACGTGATAGATGTGAGCGTGACGTTACAGATGTAATTAGCGTAGGCAGCAGAATGTTCTAAAATCACCGGAAGATTCGATGAAAGTGTACAGTCTTGGACTGGCCAGCCTATATATTATTTTTATTGTATTTTGCCGTAATATATTGTTTATAATCATCAACTTATTACATATTAGTTAAAATCACACCTAATCAACGTAGGTATACTCATTCTCACGATAATTGCACCACCTTCGTACACAATATTGTTTCATTGAAGGTTTTGTTATACTTAGAATTATATTGTTTGCCATATAATTTTATAAAAGTATAACTTCATACTTAGGTACCCAAGCACCCATTGTCCACTGTTTGTTTTTAATTTATCTTAACGTAGATACCAGAAAACCAATAATTTTTTACTGTCCTGGTATAGGGTCAGAATTTCAATATGTCCTTGTATACCTGCCTTTACCTTAATAGTTGATTATTATTCTTCTATTGGAAAAATAGAACTAAAAAATAGTTAGCTTGCTAATCACGAATGCTTGCTCGTGGAGGGGATTTTATAAATCAATAATACTGAAATACAGTTTGGTTATTGTCAATTCTAACTCGATCAAGGATCCGTTTTGTTAACCACTCTTGATTAAAAAGGGATAAGTTGCTAATACTTAATCCTTGCTCGCGAAAGGGCAAATTTTGTCAACAAATAGTACTGGACAACAGTTGATTCCCGTGAAGAACGCTTTAACGGTTGGACATAAAGCCACATGGATCTGCGCTAAAGTAGGAAATCAGCACATGTTGAAAGTTTGAAATCGAAAGAAGAAGCTGTAAAAAAGTATGTAAAATAATTAAGAGAATAAAGTGATAGTAAGTAAACATTAACATAAACTCACAAGGAATGAGAAAGAGTTATAAGAATAGCACAAGTAAGGTTACATTGACCAACGAAGAAATGGTGGTTATCGAGCGTGAAAAGAACAGGGAAAAAGCCGCCGAAGACGGAGAGAACCATGAAAAAGGTGCAGACGTGATAAATATAAAAAAAAGGGCATCCAAATGGTACGAGAAATTAAAAATCAGAGGAGTGCAAAAAAAAGCGGGTAGCCTAAAGCGATACCTCAAAAAGAGCTCTTCTGTCAGAAGAGAGTTATTCCCGCTAGCAAGTGCAGCAAGTTCAATGGATAATTTTTGTGCAGTAGGCACAACGCCAAGAGCCCTGTTAACGGTCAGTCTGGACAACGGGACTCTAGCAGAGTCAGTGCATCAAGAAATAGAAGACAAAGGGTACCAAAGTAAGGCAGAGGACACGTGAAAAAATGCAGCATGTCCAAGAAAAACAGGTACTTGAGAAAACAAAGGGAATGAGCAGCCGTCAATCAATATAAAAAAGGCGGGAGTTGATGCGCATGATACAGGCGACGAGTGCAAAAGAGCACCAGCACCAGCAGCTCCAGCTCAGCAGATGATGTTGTAGACGGATACTTACTTAAAAAAGGACGGGCTGAAAAAAGGAGAAGAGTAGTCAGAAGGAAAACGGCAAGGAGCAGAAGACGAAGACGGCAGCAACAAACACGACGACGCTGCGAGCCAAAACGACAGGTGCAATGGTGAAGACTGCAGAGGCAGTCAACGTGAAGGAAATAATAAAGTATCTAGAGAAGTAAGAATAAGTATGGATAGGCGCCCAAAATCCGAAATTGAGATAAGCAATGCACGGTATGGAGAAAGTAGAATAGCTGAATAGGAAATGATGTAGGAGTTAAAGTTCAAATTAGAGAGAAAAAAAGTGAAAAGAGCCAAACTAGAAATAAATAACAGATATTCAGTATAAACTATCGAAAGATTAGTCCAAGAAAATATGAAGCTAAGGCAGGAACTCTACGAAATAGGCAGGCAGCTAGAGATTATAGACAGTCACAGGAAAGAGTTATTAAAAAAAGTAAACAATCAGATAGATGTCTCACACAAGATTTTACAGGCCAAGGCAACATTTTTTCAAGAAATAATAAGGGGCATAATAAGAGAAGAAAAAGAATTATTGTTATATAGGATAGGCATAGAAGCGCAAGTAATTAAAATTAGGGCAATCGGGGGTGGACTAGTAGTCGAACTAAGAGCACTAAAAAACAAAATAAATATTATGAAGAAGAAATAAGAGCTTAAAGGACTTAATTTATGGTTAGACGACGACCTTACAGAAAGGGATGAAAAAAAAGGGGAATAGAAATAAGAGAAAAAAGGAGCAGGAAAAAAGGGTATGAGGTGCGCAGGGGGTAATTTAAAATAAAAATTTACGATAATGGTAAGGATAGGACGAACTAAAGGGAAATTGTAAACAAGAGAAAAAAAGAACAAAAAATTGGCGATTTCAAAGGCAGAAGGGAAAGTTTCATTAAGTGAGAGGATAGTGTAAAAATTATTTCATAGAATATAGCAGGTATCAGAAAGACTAACGACGCCAAAAATTACCTAAATAAATTCGATTTGATAATATTATAAAAAACATGGGTGGAATCGTGTAACGTGAGTAAATGAAAAAATACACTGAATAAAAATTATAACTGGTTTTGAAAAGCGACAGTAAGATATAGCAGAAGAGGGAGGGCTGAAAGAGGAGTACGGGTACGCATCAAAAAGCATGTTTTCAAAGATAACATCGATAAATGGGATCACGGGCTGACCATATGAGGGTTAAAAATAAAAAATAAGTAAGCTATCGTAATGGGGGTGTACAATAACACTAAAATAAAACTCATGCTTGAGAAATTACAGTATGTAGTATACGACTGTATTAATAGAAGAGAGTTAGTCTTGATAATGAAAAATTTTGACGCAAGAATAGGGGAATGGCAGGTTAACAACAAAGGCGAAAGAGAAGCGAGCAGAAATCCCACAGACAAAACAGTAAATAAAAAAGAAGAAAATCTTCTGGATTTCTGCGAAGAAACATGCCTAATTATTGAAAACGAAGCAATAAAGGGGGACTGGAAAGAAATGCATACGTTCATAGGGGGTAACGGCAGCTAGGCTCTCGATCTAGTTCTCTTTTTTACGTCAAAAAAGAAAAAGAAAAGAAGAGGCATTAAAAAAGAGGAGTAGCTAGAGCACTTTAAAAAGCTTTTGAAAAGAAAGAAGCACATGGCATGCTTAATTCAGAAGAAACAAAGACGAGGACAAAAAGTAAGGATGGGACTGAAAGGCTGATGGAAGAAGATGAAGAAGAGAACCAGTTGGAGACGCTAAATGCTAAAACTACAGGGGACGAAGTGCTGAGTGCACTTAAAAGAATGAGGAATAACAAGACAGCAGAAGAGAACAGGGTACTGGTAGAATTTTTCAAAGGATTAACTTTATTTTGGATTAGGGAACTAGCGGAAGTCTTAGACGAAGTACTACATAAAGCAGAGCTAGTGAAGGGACGGGAAGAAGAACGAATATTTCTCATGTACAAAGCAAAGGATGAAAAAAGGTGTCAGAAATTACAGCAACATTACAGCAAGTATAATATGAAAACTTAACTTTTAAGAACAAGAAAAAACGCTGTATCTTAAAAGGAAAGAGAAATTGGCTAAAAATAACCATTTTTACGGATGTCTTAAGTTTTTTTTTTTTTTTTTTTTTTTTTGAAGGAGCGAGGAGAGGAAAATCTTCAGAGACACCCCGTCAATTCCGGCGGTAGTGTCGGATTCACCCGGTGTGCCTACCAACTAAAAACTATCCTCCCCGCATGGGACAGGTCCGTAGGACCACTCCCCTAGAAGATAAAAGGGCATAAGAGAAGAGGGAAGAAGGAAAGTAACGGAGAATTTCGGAGGCCCACTCTCAAAGGGATGAAAGGAGGGGCACTTACGCATCTGGGCGAAGCTCGAAAATTGGCTTGCGCCGGAATAGAGTAGGAGAAAATTTAATTTTGTGTTATTGTATATGTGTGTGATGTGTGTGAATGTTTAAGTGCGTTTGTGTGAGTCCGCTGTGTATTGAGTGAATGGGAGCGTACTTGTGTTTGGTGTAAATGTTGTTTGTGTTTAAGGCCTTAGAGGATACGGCGGGTAGAATGGGTGCTCCTGAAGGGAGTGTGCGAAAGTAGAAGTCGCGAGTTTCGGCGGATTATGGAGATGCATCCGAAGGAAGCATAGGGGATTGAAGACCTAGAGTATTCTGGGAATCCTCAGGGTTCTGAACGAGAGCGCATGGACGTCTTATATGGTCGAAGCGACCGGGTTGGATGTTTGCTAGTGCGGCGATGGTGGGGTTTGGGTGGTCCGTAATGGCGGTGCGGATTCTAGTCGTGAGGGCAGGGGCTGCTTGGATTGGAGGGACGATGTTGAACTCCTTCCAGATTTAAGTATTCCTGATGTACCACGAAATACCCAGGACCGACCTCAGTATCTTCATGAAAGGTCCTTGGATGCCCTTTAGTCGGTTTTCCTTTGCAGCGCCCCACGTAAGGATCGCGTAGGTGATGATGCTCTTGATGATAGCGTTAAAGGTGCGCAGCTTGGTCTTCTGGGAGACTGCTTTGTTGTTAAAGAAGGACTTTAGCTGCACGAAGGCTCCGTATGCCTTGCCGCGGGTGCAGTTGATGTGCCGAACGTACGTGAGTCGCTGGTATAGCGTGACGCCGAGGTACTTGGTGGAGTAGCTCCAGTCGATATCTACTCCGTTGACCCTTATCTACTGCAATTTCTTCCTGGGATTTTTCCAGGAGACGAGCATAGCTATAGTCTTTGCCTCATCGACGACCAGTTTCCAAAGACTATACCAGTTGAGTAGAGTGATGATGTGCTCGTTTAGAAGAGTGGTGCACCGAGAGTGTTATTTTGACGTACAGCTGACCGCGACGTCGTCTGCGTAGACGTACGTGTTGATGTTTTCGCGCTGGGGCAGGTCGTGGAAAAATATGTTGAAAAGGGTGGGTGAGAGTTTAGAGCCTTGGGAGACTCCGGAGGTTATTGGGTGGGGTTCGAAGAGGGAGTCGCCTACTTTAACGCGGATGAATCTGTCCGAGAGATAGGATTTGACGGTGCCGATGAGGTAGTGTGGAAAACCTAACTGTATAAGCTTGTACAGGAGGCCCTCGTGCTAAACTCTGTCAAAGGCCTGCTGTACATCTAGAAAAGCTATCGCGGTGAAGTTTTTGTGGATGAGGCTATCGGAGAGGTCTTAGGTGACTCTCAGAAGCTGGTGAACTGCCGAGTGTCTGGCTCTGAAACCGTACTGCACGTCAGGAAGGATGTTGTTTTCCGTGGCGTGTTTGTTAAGGCGGACGAGGATGACGCTTTCGGTGATTTCACTGGGTGAGGAGAGTAAACTAATGGGTCTGTGGCTCGAGGGGTCGCTGAGAGATTTTCCCGGCTTCGGGAGGCAGATGACCGTAGCCTCCTTCCACGCGATTGGGAAGTAACGAAGGCGCATCACGGCGTTTGTGATGTTGCAAATCGACGTGATGAATTTTTGAGGGAGGATTTTCAGAACGCTGTTGGAGATGCCCTCTGCCAGGGGCTTTCCGGGTTTTTAGGGAGCGAATGATGCATTTGATTTCGAAAGGTGTGCAGTGTTCAAAATCGGGATTGTCGAGGACTTGATGCTGCACCGTGTGGGTGATTCTCGCGTGTTCCTGAGTTAACTCTTCAGGGCTAAGGTTGGAAGAGCATTGATTTTGCAGGGAATCTGCAAAGATCTCTGCTTTATCTGAATCTAACGAGTAGAGTTTGTTCCCTTGTTGAAGGGGGGGGGGGAAGGCCGTTTGTTTCGAAGTTTTTTAACGACCTTCCAAGTATTTCTTGGGTGGGACTCTGCCTCGGCTATGAATTTATGAAATTCCTTATTTCGGAATTCGAAAACGTGGAATTTGACTTCCCTTTCAAGGGAGTTAAGGTGAGCTTTTAGTTCGGGGGTTCTCTGTTACTGCCAGAGTTCCTGAACTTTTTTCTTCTCTTTAATGAGAAGCCTAAGGTCGTGTGGGAGTTAAAGTACGTATTCGGGAGCTGTGGTTGTTGTAGTGGCGTCTTGAGTGCACCTATTTAGTTCGTCCGTAAGTTCGTCAACTGCTATGTCGAGTTCCGTTTTGGATGTGATGGGCCGGCATTTGAATGGAGAGGATTCTAGGTTGTAGGCAAGATGGACCCAGTCTATGCGGCTAGTGGTAATGGGAATGGTGAGAAGGGATCTAAAGATATCTAGGTAGACTAGATTATGGTTACAGGGGAGGTCAGGAGAGGTTCTTGGTTCCGTAAGGATGGTCAAGTTTTTCGTTAGGAATATGTCTTGAATGTCGGGGTCCTGGTCTGGAGAGCTTGGATAGTTAGTTGGTTCGCTCGGAACCTCAATATTGATGTTGAGGTTACGCAAGTATTTGAGAAAGGAGCGTCCTTTGGGATTCTCGTGTTTGCACCCCCACGATTTTTGCTTGGCGTTCAAATCGCCAGCCACGATCGTAGGGATGTTGGAGTCAAACAGCGATTTTATGCATTGGTGGGTAGGATCAACCGTGGGAGGGGAATAGAGGCAGATGATTCTAATGGAAGAGAATGCAGTGGTATATACTTCGACTCCAATTGCTTCGCAGTTGGCAGCGTCCGTACTGATGACTCGATGGCGGATGCCCTCGCGGACAAGAATAGCCACTCCGCCATGTGATTGGTCGCGTCTGTCTCTTCTGTGGACCGTGTAGTTGTGTATTTAAAGTGACTTTGTGTTGTCTAGGTGTGTTTCGGTTATGCATGCAACATCTATGTTTCTGGTCTGAAGTACGTGTACAAGTTCAGTCGTTTTGTGTGTAATGCTGTTCGCGTTCCAGTTGAGTAGTGTGAAGTCTCTATCTATCGTGCTACTGTTCTGTTTCCCTCTAGTCCGGACACCCTTTGGTCGAGGCGTGTCAGCAGAGTCATTGTGAAGTGGAGGATGGTCTCGGTTGTGGGGGGTGTGTTGAGCAGAGGAGTTTGGGGTTGTGCTCTGGTCTGCTATTGAGAGGATGCCGCGTTCGCGTAAGACATCCCCTGGTGGGTGGTGAACGAGCCATGGGCTGTAGAACGGAGGTTGGGTTTCACAAAAGGAGGAGTGCCTTTTTTGGGGGCATGGGCTCCTTTGTGAGGAATTGTGGGGCAACCCCGGTAGAAGCCGCGGTGCTCACCGTTGCAGTTTGCGCAGCGAGAGGTAGATTGGGTGGTGTCCTTTTTGGGACAGGTTGCGGTGGCGTGGTTTGCGCTGCAGAAACCACAGACAAAGGCAGCGCGGCAGTAGGAAGCCGTGTGGTTAAATTTCTGGCAGCAACGGCATTGGGGGATGTCGTTGGACTTGCGCTTCTCTTCCACTCGGACGGAAGTGCCCCCGAGTGACCTGAAGTTGTAGATGGCGCGGGAGTTCGGGTCCGACGCGTCAAGGTACACGGTGACCAAGGACCAGGTTCGGTCACCCTTTGTTATGCGGTAGACGCGACGGGCGGAGGGTACTTTGTCCTGGATCATGTCCAAGATTTCTGCTTCCGTGTACCCAAAATTAACTCCACGGATTACGACCACCATTTCACGATCCTCGTGAAGCTGGTTTGTGGTGAACTCGACCTTTTTCTCGTCGAGGTCGTGGACAATACGACGGAAGCTGTCGACTTCATCGGGGTACACTCGAGTAGCCTGGGATGTGGTAATAACACGGCGGACAGGAATTTTCTCCTCGGTGAGGGCTTTGTTGATTTTGGGCCAGAGTGTTTGGTCCAAGATCGTGATGGGAGGCGGGGCCTTTTTTTTGGGGATATTAGCAGTCTCCTGCGTTTCCGCATGCGCTGGGTCCTCGAGGTGACCGTCGAACGCGTTTTTTCTCTGCTTGGGAGGAGCTTGGTGGGGGTTGGGATTCGCGAGACTCTTCAAACTCCATATCGTAGAGTTCGGAACTAGAGAGTGACACGTTGGTCACTAGTTTTGTACGCCTTTTCTTTGCGGCGGGTTTCTTGACGGTCGAATTTGTGAAGGCATTTTCCACTGGCCTAGGGCTGGGCATGGGAGGGGGCTGCTTTGTTTCTGAAGTGGAGGGATTTAGCAGGTTTAATGGGTCGCGGTTTGTGGGTGATGGAGAGATGAAATCCGGAACTTTTACCGGGGTGTTCTCCGCTGCGCGGGGGGACTTAGCATAAATAGCCGCCATAATGTTGTCCTTCTCCTCGTTGAATTACACAAGTTTAGCAATTTGCCGGTTAGATTGTTCCAGCTGGATAGAGTACTCACTCGTAATCTTCTCCAGGTACTCGTTTCGCTGCCGGAGTTCGGCGAGTTCGGCTGCGATTTTGGCCAGTGTATCGCCACGGGAGAGCGGGCTGTGTTCCCGCTGATTGATTTGTTGGTTGACGCGGGGGTCTCGTCTATTTGGCTCGAGGGATTGCAGATCTGCTGGTCGGCTGTCAGTCATGCTGAACATCGAAGAGAAATGAGGGGCACTGTTAACACTCGCACTAGCACTGTCACTTACACTATGGAGCGCGGGCAATTCGGAAGATGAGTCTGTTTCTGATAACAGCGCATCAAAAGAGTTGGTCATATTGACCTTGGATTGTGGACTAGCCACTGCAGTATTTGTTTAACTATACCCTTGAGAAGGGCAAGCCATACGGGCCACCCCTAGGGGGTAGGTGTCGGGTGAGGAAAAATAGTCGCGAGGCGCGAAGAAGTCGCAGTTAGCGAAAGAGAGAGAGAAGGGGCCCTGAGAAAGGCCGAACGGAGAGAGCTCGAGTCTGAGTAAAAGCGATGCGTAACGGGCGTGCGCAGAAAGCGTGCGTTCGGTACGAGCGCACGAGCGAGACTGATCTCTTAAGTGGGATCTACATGATCGAGGTGCACAAATAGAGAACGGTTAGACTATGAACAAACATAACCTCAATTTTTGATTTTTCGACTGTAACTTGAAAAAAACAAGTCAAAAAAAATTTGTATTCAGTATGGTATGTTTAGAAAATTAATACGGACGGTGACAAAATCTCTAAAAATTTTTGTTACAACATAACCTCTCAAACTCAAAAAAACAGTCGTATTTCGATAAGGAAGCCAGATAGGCCAAAAACAATTCCTCGTATTCGGACCGTGCAACAGTTTGAAAGAGAGCTACAACTGGTGATAAATGGAGCCATTGGACCGGAGATAATGCACGGCAGTGAGTGACAATTTCTCATTAATAATTCAATCTTACAAATCTATCGAGTTAGAAGACGTTTATACAAGTAATAATGAATTTTCCATTATCTAACTCATTGTTTTCTTCCATACGCTTTGAGGTTATATATTTTTTGTGATGTTTGTTTTCGGAAGAATGGATACAGTTATCACAGACAATAATAAATTAATTATTACTTGCATAAACGTCTTCTTACTCGACAGATTTGTATAATTAAATTATTAATGAGAAATTGTCAGTTACTTCCATGCATTATCTCTGGTTTAGTGACTCCGACTGTCATTACTGTTAGCGCTCTATAAAACTGCTGCACGGTCCGAATAGAAAATAACTATTAAGGTGCAAAAATATGTTACACGGATTTATACAAATAATCGTTATAATCCTTAAAATAATAAGTCATATCTCAAAGGCAAAGCTACAACCTTTATATCTTACCTATAAATTGATTTATTTTCTGTTCTCTATAATGTGATATAAGAAAAATTGTCACGTGACCAAAACCTGTGTTCTTTTTATTAACTTTGAGATCAGTAGAAGTTAGTTTTGCATGGGTGAATTTTAATATCGAATTATAAGTTATTATAGAATACGAATGAAATAAAAAATTACAACTTTACGATAGAAAATAGCTATATGTCTATTATTTTCCTTAATCTCAATAAGATATAGTGGATTATTTTACTTTTATGGTAGCCAAAATTAAAAAAAAATTTTATTTGTCGAATATAAAAATTCGAACAAGAATTTATTGCACACCTATGTCATCAAATGCACGAATATTAATTTCAAATAAAAAGAATTTTTGTCCCGCCTAATGAGACAAAAGTACCTTCTTTCAGCGCAGCATAATGAATAATTTTGTTTTATTTTGCTTTACATAACCAACAATAACATGTATTCGTACATGTATCACATATCTCATAGCAAACATGGAGATACTTAGCATGCGCGAATCATAACACAAGTAATATATTAAGGTATATGTATTCTATGCACGCGCTAGCTCGAATACGCAATAATTTTAAAATTTTCACTATTTTAATATAGGATTCTTAAAGATCTATTGAAATTAGGTGTACTCTAATCTCCTCAGTTTTGATTATACCAAGTTTAATAACATTTGAGTTGGAAGTTTCACTTCTGCCGGGGGTCCTGAGACCCACACCTGGTTTTTTTGAATATATGGTACTCACTAATGGTTTATAACCATAGACAGAAAAAATAGTTTCACAAAAAATATTTCAGTTTTAAAAAACGTTTGAATGTTACAATGTTTTTTAAGTTTTCTTAATCTCTATGCTAAATTCATCAAAAAATATTCTCATCACACTGTTCCTCTAAACAGTTTGTTAGAAATAAAATGAAGAAATAGTTGTAACTTACATTAGTCGTACTTAACGTGCTAGCGAAGTAAATTACCATGCGAAAGAAAAATAGTTATTGACATTAGATCAGTTGTTACACAAATTACACACATATCTGTGTGGAACTAAAATTCTCATTCGTATGGATTGCGTGGCATAAATATTTTTGATCACTTGTCTTTTTAATATTGCTCCAGTACAACGATGGCAATTACCATTTAGCAAAATATAATCTGAAAATTTTGCATGTAAAAAGAAAATGCCTTAATTATCTTGTTAATAAAACTTCCATTGAATTTACTATATTATTAATTTTTTTGCCCATGGATTTAGTGAGATGTTTAAGAATCGATTAATAGATTTATTAAAAAATGTACAAAATTTTTTGTAATATGCTTAACCTCAAATTTATATACTATCTCATGTTGCTGAAACTTACACTTTGCATTTAATCATGGGCACTTATAAGACTTTGAAACTTATATTCAAACATTTTTATGTTTCAAAATTAAGAAACGTAACTAATGTTTACGTAAAAGACTGTCATATCATTTTTTTTACGATTTTATACTAAAGGGCAGCAGGTCGTTGCGTATCCTTTAAGATTACGGTACTCAATTTACGTCACGTAAGTCGTTGAATAAACTAAAAACAAAGAATCTAAGTGTTGGTCTCGGGACTTAACCCGTATGTTATCAAACTAGTAAAATAGAAACTGAGAAAATAAGTGTACACCTAGTTTTAATGGGTCTTTAAGAATCAGATATTAAAATAATGGACAGGCTGAGACTTTGAAAGGCATTTATATTAATAAATACTTGATAGCGTTACCACCCAAGTTATTACTTTCAGATATTAAAATAGTAAACATTTTAATATTATTATTTATTCGAGCACGCTCGTGCATAGAATATATAGGTANAACGCAACCTTGTAAATTCGTTTTGGGCTTAAATTGTTCGTATTATCATAGGCTGTCAAAAGTTATCTAGTCTTTTAAAAAATTCAAAATGGTGGACCCAGTACGGCGGCCTGATTCCGATAAATTAGAGGATTTTATTTTAAAAAAATACTATCATATACTAATTACAATTCTTAGCAAGAATTGTCTCTTGCGAATTTCTATTTAATTTCGCTGTTTTCGAAAAAAAAATTATGAATAATTACAAATACGATCAGCTTAATAAAAACGCATGCTTTGGTCCTATACAGAAAGAGATAGCCTAACCGGAGGAGTTTGCAAAATACGTTGGTGTTTAAGGTCGCCGACTACGAATCCAAGGTCAGGTGTACATAAATTTAAAATGGTGGATCCTTAATGGCGTTGGAAAGGACAGGAAACTCTTGATAATTAACTTAGGTTATCAGTTAACAGTTATGTTTATTATTCTATGCTTAATAAATTTTAACATTATTTAATACAATAATAACAATGTAACTCAAAGTTTCTGTGACTTAAACTCAAATAGCAGTTTTTCTACTATAAAGAGTTTTCTTATCCAAAATCTTATTTAAAATAATATGTTGTTTTAATGACTTCTAATAATGCAAAATCTGTATTGGATCCTAAGCTGTTGAAAATCTCATAATTTTTAATTTTTTATTAGGAATCACAATAAATGCATGAGCTGTAGATATTCCTGATACAGCAAGAGCTTTAGAAAATTTTCTAGTCAGATGTTTTAGCGTCTTTTCCTGATGCTGTGGGCTGTAGTAAAAAAAACTGGAATGTTCTGTAACTTTTCTGTTGCCCAATCGAGTAGGCTTTTTGGTGTCAACATTGATTCAGCCCAATCAGCTTGAAGACTAGCACGGGACAGTTCTCGTTTAGAGACAGCTCCTACGCCGTCACACGCGCCCTTACCGTGTGCAGTAGCGTAACAATGCCATTCAGCTATTACACCAAAATCCTCCTCATGGCTGATGAGGTTGCTTATTTGTTACTTATTTTTGTAGTGCTGCTTAGCCCCGTCGCTGACATATAAAATTTTATTGACTTGTGGGCAAAATTTTTTAATTTCTGGAATTACCAGTTGATGCATTATGTACACTGCAGTAGTGTCATGTGTTAAGCAGTCAGACAATAAAATAAAACTTTCATGCTGTACCACTCCTTTTTTTTTAAATATACAACAGCGTGATGAACAGTGCATTGTGCATTATTGTAATGAAATTCCTGTGCCGCATCTTGGGCAACATATGCATAATTTTCTGAAAAGTCCGTGTGTACTAACTTCCTCCTCTTTCAAATTATTTTTTAAGTCTGATATAAATTGAGACTGCGCTTTAAAAATGAAATGATTTTTAGTCTTGTAGATAAATCATCAACGAAATCATCGACTGGAAGATATTCTTTCTTACGAGTACAACGGTCAGTTGTTTGCCAAGTTGAAAAAATACCCTCCAAGATGCCATTTTCCCTCAAAATATTATAAATGAAATCCGAAAACTTTTGAATATCTGGGCAGTTTTTACAATCGCCCAAATAACAACATGCCGATGGATTGTCACACATAACAATCTTGAACGAGTCTGTAAAAAATGTTATTTTATTCTCTTGATTCAGAGTTAATTTAAAGCATCGATCATTGACTTAGAGTTTTGGTATATTACACAAACACATACACGATGTATACCGCTGGCACCAGCCAATACACACCATTTTGGTCGGAGATCCGCAAATTTACTTAAGCCAATAAGAAATGTAGGGTTTTGTTCTTTGAATTGACTATGAAGGACCTTTATATCATATCACAATAATCTTCTCTGCATTTTAATCTCAGCATCATTAATTGTTACAAAAACATAGTCTTTTTTATTGGGCATTATTCGACTGTTCAAATCATTTTCATAAGACTCTACAACTCTTTTTACAGTATTATCAGGTAAGGATTTTCCAGCTTTTATCTGAGGAAATGCTAGCACACCATTAAGTTTTCTCAGCTCTTGTGCTTTAACAACACTTCTCCGAGGGGTAAAAAACTCCCACGTATACTCCAGCAACTTGGTGCTATAGTCAAAATTGTTATTCGCAGAGGATCGTTTGCAGATAAACTTGAAAACTTGTCTTTAAGATTTTTAAAATATTTTCTAGAGCAGCCTCTCTTGATATACGTATTTTTTTTTTGGTGAAAGCGTCTCATCATCAGAATCTTCTGATATTAAACACGAAGAATCGGGTACTGGATCAGCTGAACTAACTAGCTCATCAGTCTCATTCACTAAATGTTGACTTACCGAGAGCAACTGTCTACAATTTTTACATACTCTAGCTGTGGGAGGAATACTTGGGAATGCTGCTTGCATACTTTTAGGAATACATCTTAGCTCTTTGCCTACGTGACCTGGGTTATTATAAGGATTAACACACCTATCAGTATACATCTTTTTCTGAAATGTAGACATACTGATAACAATATATTACATAAAATGAGTACGACAGTAATAAAAATAGAAAAAATATCATTAACTTGACAAGCAGCTCTCAAAAACAGCACGAAAAAATTTTCTACTTGATTTTCACAAAGCTGGAACAGAAGGTATTGTCTTGTGAATATATAAAATAACGTATTACTGTGTTTTGCTCTTAAGTTACTTCAAATTTTAATCTACCCATCAATAAATTAGCTTAAGTTTATCTCTCAAAATTAATTACTATCCCAATTATGAACGAAACACATTTTTGCTGACGTATTCTCTAATTAAATTAATTTTTGTATTCTTCAGTGTAAGACTATTTTTGTACAATAGATATTGCATGCATCATATGTGCAGTTTCAATCTTATCGGTCAGCGTGAGATTTTGAATTACACGATTATACCAACTAGCATGGTGTCAGTTTAGGTATGTGGTTGTTTGAAAAAAAATTATTTTATTAAATATTAAAAAAGAGTAACTTATGTAAAAAAAAACTTCTGGTTCCGGTAATCCATTTGAAGTATAAATGTTCTCTTGATACTTTTTCGTAAAATGCCTGGTATTACAACAGACTTATCAGACTTAACAGATCCATATCTTATAAGCTATTAGACCTCCGGTACTTTTAAAATTCACGGGACGCACGAGTCCGCACGCTGTTATATGGGAGCGCCCTACTAAAGGAGACTTAGCTAGGTTGTTAAACATATCTTAATGGATTTAATTAGATCTTCTTAAACGTCTTATCTTGCTTAGATATGATTGCCCTATAGCCTGGGATGTTAAATGATCTGACCTTTTTATCTGACCCTAAAATTCAACCGACCTTTACGATTCGATATTTTTTTTCGTTTATAAATCTAACCTCTGTACCAGGTATGATACAGAGGTTGGACTCGTGAACAAAAAAATACTTCTGACCGTAAAGGTAGGTTAAATATCACGATCAGATACAAAGGTCAGGTCATTTAGAAGAGCTTACAATATTTTCTAACGGAATAACATTGAGAGCTTTATGTTTATCGTAAGTTTATCCCAGCTATGGGTATATAATACGGGCAAGGGTATATTCGTAACTGAAATCATAGATTTGACACTACTTATATGTGAACCTCGTTGAAAAATCTAACATAAAATCATACAAGTGTAATCTTTGTCGATTCCCTGTATATTCTACTTAAAATTCTCATAGCACATGCACAGTGTGGATATTATGGTACCTATACATGAACTACAATTTAGAAATACGTCAAAATCTATTACATGATGCTGAAATTTATCACATTCGTCCATTGAGTAAAAAAATAGTTGTTTACTGATAACCTAATTTAAATATTAGGAGTTTCCTATTCTTTTCAACTCCATTTAGGATTCACCATTTTAAATTTATGCACACCTTACCTTGGATTCGTAGTCGGCGACCTTCAACACCAACGTATTTTGCGAACTTCTCCATTTAGGCTATCTCTTTTTGTATAGGACCAAAACATGCGTTTTTATCAAGTTGGTCATATTTTTGAATATTCACAATTTTTTTTCTCGAAAACAGCAAATATAAACAAAAATTCGCAGGAATTATTTCTTGCCCAGAATCACAAGTAGTATACGATAGAATAGTTTTAAAATACAATCCGTTTATTTTTCGGAATTTTGTCGCCATTTTGAATTTTTTAAAAGACCAGATAACTTTCGAAAGCCTATGATAATACAAAAAATTTAAGTCAAAAACGAATTTTCAAGATTGCTTTGAATTTTGGCCATTCAGGTGTCCCGGTTGATGTGGAATGTCCGATATATACACTTTAACATACTACTTATGTTACAAGTGATTCGCGGTTTCTAAGTGCATTGATGTTAGCTACAATATATGTAGAAATCCTTGTACGCATTATTGGTCATATAATGCAGACTAGAAGCATGAGAATAACAAAAATTGCGGCAAATTTCGTTTGTTTGCTCCACTACCTTTTTTTGTACTTATAGTTATAGATGCATAAACATTAAAGTTTATAAATTGTTCTGCTTCTCAATAAGCAAAGGTTTTTGTACTCTATTTGAATTTACCCTAGTGTTCTTATGTGCTCAATTATGTTTACTTTGTTGTTGTTCATCATGCAGAGAGGTACGTAAGACGTTGCTTTTCAATTTTCTAAGTCTGATCTTTGGGATAAATCCGTATGGGTTGTAACGGTGAGGCATCATTGGGTCACCTCAGGTAGGCTTGGTGAGTTGGGGGAAAGAGAAGAAAGAGGTAAATGGCATAGATGAGTAGGGACAGGAAGGACAAGAGGGTAAGGCAGGAAAATGCGAGGTAGATTAGCTTGAGTCTGCGAGCGGGCGTGAAGTGTCTTCGTTGTTGTTGCTTCGTTTTTTTTTTTCGTTTTTTGGCGTGGTGTGCGGCGATCCGATAATTGTGATTAGCGGTGACAGCCAGTACTCCAAGAGCTTGATAGCCTCGTCACCCGAACGTTGATCTGAGAGCGCGTAAACTCTGTCAGAGGTGGAGAAGCCAACAGCCAGGAGGTCGAGCCTAGGTCAACGCCGACGACCACGGCTTTCAATCGCTGCTAGTAGGGACGCCTACTGACCTCAGCGTGTATGCTTTGCGACTCCTATGTGATCTCGAGAGTTCGCACCAGTGTCACATGTAAGTACCTGCTCCCAGGTGACTTTGTTTGTAAAGGACAGTGGCCCTCGATTAGCCTGCGGAGATCTGCCTGGGTCGCGATTTTGCGCCGTGATCTCCTCAAACCCGGTACTTGATCAGTACACATACGCGCGCACACACATGTATCAGTTAATAGTTTTTAATATATATTTCTTTTATTATAAACATTCCTCGCGAGTGATCATTTCAGTGTGCCCTGTCCCCCCCTTCGTGTTGTATTGAGGTTGTCGTGAGATGCGACCACGAAAGCCGCAGCGATCCTAGTCTCGGCGATGTCTCAACGGATGAAACCTGTGTGAATAATATTACGAGGGAGTGTTGCCGAAGGTATTCGGGCAGTACAGACCCGGTCGTGCTCGAAGCTTCTACCCAGTCGATCCGCATCGCGCGTACCTTTAACAAGGTAAACCCTAAGATGTTAAAAAACAACGAGAGTAGTTTTTTTAAGGTTATAAGAAGTCCATCTATAGAACAACGTTCCCGCCCAGGAGTGAAGAATTTTAAAGCTCGTGAGTTACAACCTTATGATTTTCAAGCGTCTTTTAGATCCATTATAACACAACGCTGTTATGTAAACACTTGCTAAATGGCTTATCTCAAGTAAAGAGCCTTAGTCTACTTTTTTAAGCGTGTCACCAAGCGTTGCATTGAATTTGCATTCACACGCATCCATCGCATACGTAGCGCTGAATCCACCAATCACACACCATGATCAGGCAATTATGCCTCCAGTATCGAGGCAATATTGCGACATTGTCTGCTGGTATGAAAATAAAAAATGGCACACTCCAATACCATCAAAGGATGTTAAAAACTGTTCATTAAAAGTCGATAACACGAGTCTCATCTATTATCTTTTCATAAAGCTTTTAAACTTCAAGAAAACATGAGTGTTTAGTTAAATCTAAATTATTTGACATTGATTCCAAAGGCATTCTATCCAATCGGGAGGACGTAGCTCTACCTTCTGAATATTATATAAAGAATCGTGAAGCTGTGACATCAGATAGACGGGCTCAAAAATACTTTTTTTAATTGTCAAAACTAAAAAAAAAAAAAAAAAATTATTTTAATAATCTATTTGCTATAAAATTTTAATTATTTTTATGAGTAAGAAAGTTTGTATAAGTTAAAAGAAGCATTATTTTCTATTTTCTTGTAGTATAATTAACCAGTTATCCTTTTATTTTCTTGATTTATTTTATAAAAAACTTCATTTTTTATGCCATAAACCAAAAAGGGCTATGTGACTATCGGTCATATTTCTACATAAAAAATGGACACATTTTTCTAGACAACTACCAATGTGTTACTTTAACTAACTCCTTGTCTCTCTCTATCATGTTCGACAGTAACGAGTCGTATGCCACCCTAAAACCAAAGTCTGCTGCAGCTAGACGAGAGACTCATCACTCCGACTTGAGTTCCCTTGCTTGAAAAACTAAGATACCTCTTTTTCCAATTAAATCTTAGTTGGCAGTCTATTTGTTGCGCATATCCCAGAATTTGGTATACATGCGTTATTATATTTATGTGTTGCCTACTATTTATCTATAAACAATAATTAATCTTTATAAATAGTCAAAGCACAATGTACAAATAGGTCAAATACATGATGGTTTAAAAAATTAGTAAATTTTCGGGTTTGTTTCTCATTTTTTAAATCATTCTTTTCTTTTTATTTTTACTTAATTTCTTTTGCATTACAATTATTTTTTGTAATCTGAAAACGTGCCGAATTATAAAGTATTTGTTTGATTAAATAACAATTTTATTTTATCTCCTATTTCACCTCCTGATTATTCCTAAATCTAGTTGGAACATTTTCTCACTTTCCCAGGTTGGCTAGATCTGTGAAGACGAGTTAACAGTAGTCAGTTCCCTTAACATCTCCTAGTTGTTTCACCTGTTGTTTCACTTCTTACGTGAGTATTTGGAGTCAGAAAATTTCTTATATTACACACAACGAATATTTACGTGATATTTATGCACCGTAGTTTCGTAAAAATACATACTTCCGTAACCATTATAAAGTTTATATGATACAAATATTTAGGCTTAACATAATTTTTAACACGCTTGCGCGAAGTCAATGCTGAGGATGGTTGTGGGAAATGAAACTATTAGACTAAGAGCTGGGGTCGAGTGGGTGGTAAATTGCGACATCGCCGCCAATTTGTCAAATATTGAGAAAATTCATAATACTTGAAGATCCAAAGTATTTTTGCGATATCTATTATTGATAAAGAGTTAGGTTGTTTTGAAAAAAGTCCCAGGGTTTCAAACGGCAAAATAGCCGCCACCTGGCCCAATGCATAGAGGATAAAAAGTTGTCAAAAGAATGTGACCTTAGCTGCAAAATTAGACTTACAGTATTAGCCGAAAATTGACCGCCAAGCTAGGGCATCCCCCGTACAAACGCTGAAACAGCCGCCACTTTACCAAACGTTTGTTTACAATAATATATGCTCGAAAACTAAATGGTGGAAATTTTCGGCATATATAAGTAGGGTAAATTATCTTTCTTGTGTGATTCAGTGGGTGTGATAAGCGTTGTGTATTAATAAAATAGCACTCTTATATCTGCCGAAAATTGCCGCCACTTTGTTTTCGAGCATATATAATTGTCAAAAAAAGTTTCGTAAAGTGGCAGCTGTTTCAGCGTTTGTACGGAAGGTGCCCTAGCTTGGCAGTCAATTTTCGGCCAGTAATGTAAGTCTAATTTTGCCGACAATATCACTTTCCTGTGACAACCTTTTATTTTCTATCTACTGGACCAGGTGGCGGCTATTTCGCTGTTTAACACCCTAGGACTTTTTTCAAAACAACTCAACTCGTTATTAATAATAGATATCGCAAAAATACGTCAGATCTCCACGAATTATAAGTTTTCTCAATATTTAACAAATTGGTGGCGATTTCACAATTAACCCACCCACTCAATCTCAGCTCTTAGTCTATATTATAAACATAGAATAAAAAAGAGAAAGAAAGAGAGGAAGTGAGAGAGTGAGTGTGACGAAAAAAAAAATACGTCACGTTAAAAATAAAAAAAGTACTTAAAGCTGCCATTTCAAGTTATCAAGATCTTTCTCCACGTATTTTTGAAAGATTTCCTAATCAATAAGCCTATTGATGTTCAATCACTACAAATTTTAAAAAATAGTTGTTAAATTAATCAATACTGATGTACGTTTATTTATACTCGTATTTATATATACATTGATTTACAGCATTGACCTTCCTTTACCTAATTTTAATGTAATATATTAAAATTTAATGGTCCAACTTACATAACTAAAAATAGATTGAAATAAACGACGACTCTACATGTATATGTCGTAAAAAATAATTTTTTCACTTTTCATTCTGCAGGTTTACCTTGCGAAGGACATTCATACAAGTCGGGAATACGCTATTAAAGTATGTGACAAGCACCACATAATAAAAGAGAAAAAAACGGAGTATGTAAAGCGCGAGAAAGAAGTTTTAAACATGCTACTTGGTGCAAAGCACTCGTTCGTCCGGCTGTTCTGCACCTTCCAAGATGTTGAAAGGCTCTACTTCGTGCTTTCATATGCCAAAAATGGTGAGCTCTTGCCCCACATTAAAAAAGTCGGTAGTTTTGACATCGAATGCACCAAGTTCTATGCAGCTGAGATTCTCCGGGGTCTCGAGTACCTCCATAGCCTTGGTATCATCCACCGCGATCTCAAGCCTGAAAATATTCTTCTCGATGAAAAAATGCACGTTCTCATTACTGATTTTGGTAGTGCTAAAATTCTTCGTAATGAACAGCCTGAAGAGTCACCACTTTGGTATAAACAACAGCTTGGTGAAAGGAATAATAAGGAAGATGATGCAGCTACAGAGAATTGCATCAATGAAAATGTTAACGATGATAACGACATTAAGATCAAGTCTTGGTGTCGACGCAACTCCTTTGTCGGCACAGCTCAGTATGTCTCTCCCGAACTTCTTACTAGTAAAATTACGAGTCGTGCCTCAGATCTTTGGGCGCTTGGCTGTATTATCTATCAAATGGTAGCCGGCCTTCCACCCTTTCGTGGCTGTAGCGAGTATCTTATTTTTCAGGAAATCCTGGCACTGCACTATGAGATACCCGACGGCTTTTGTGAGCTGGCACGCGACCTAGTTTCTCGGCTCCTCGTGCTCGAACCTTCGGAGCGACTTGGTGCCAATGATGTCCAGGATTCTAGTTATCCAAGTATCCGGGCACATTTATTTTTCAAAGGCGTTGATTTTGAAACCCTCCATGAGCAGAGACCACCACCTATCTATCCTTACCTTCCTGGTACCAGTGAAAATGAGGAGATGCGGTCACACTACCGTGTGCCTAATTATCTTGAGCCTGGCCTCGATGACAAGCAACTAACACGTTTACTAGGCTTAGGCATCGGTGGATTGAGCAGCAATGATGTCAAGGATTCATACCATCATCGACAACAATCCCTGAAACACCAGGCCCAAAGTGAATGTAAGCAACATCCACATTTAAGTCAAGAGGAACGCCTTGATTTCCGACCTTGTATGCGTGCCAATAAGCCAAAGAATAAGTATGATCTGGCCGATCTTAACAGTGATGAGTTACGGCAACGACTCAAGGTACAAAAGGCTGACAACCAATGGGATAGCTTCGTCACTGGAAATCTTATAATCAAACAAGGATTTGTTAACAAGCGCAAGGGCCTCTTTTCCCGCAGACGTATGCTCCTCTTGACCACAGGACCTCATCTCTATTACGTAGACCCTGTTAACATGGTGCTGAAAGGGGAAATACCCTGGAGCAAAGAGCTCAGAGTTGAACCTAAAAACTTCAAAATCTTCTTTGTACACACGGTAAGTTTGCATTTTTTAGCTAAATTATTTATCTGCTCATATTAGAGTGACCTGATTGACATCATAGGATGGCTTGTGATCACGTATTCATTGTGTGTTATAGCCAAATCGCACATACTATCTTGAAGATCCGGAAGGTTTCGCTCTCGGCTGGTGCCAAGCTATTGAGGAAATGAGAGTCTACTACTACGGCATCGAGGAACCCTCGTCTTAAGCTGGTCAATATCAGATCTTGAAAAAATGTTACACTACTTTATTAATGTTGTATCGTAAAAAAGTGCGAAATGGGTAGAAAACTTTTTCTTACGCTTATGTATGTTACTACTTCATGTATGCACAGATTTTTATAGTTTTTACCCCATAATAGGTAATACAGTTTTTCTCCTGTGTGTTGAGATCCATGGGTACACCTTGTTTTATTTTGTAAATTTTGACTTCCTAATTACAGTTAACAATATTGTGTTTCGTAATTCGTTGCCATTCAATTGTTCATAACAAATTTCGTCAAAAAATTCAAAAATTCGAGCTTTTGTTGTTAAATAAAGGTTTCATAACATTCTTTGGCACATTTTAAAACAAAAAAACGCACTAACATATATTTACCTAAACTCCTAAGTTTTGGAGTACAAAATTTCTGAAGTTTGAAAAAATACGTTTTTTATTAATTTTAACACTTTTTGCTTAGTTGTTACTCTCTCATTTTCTATATACCAGAGTCAAAATTTTGCCTTAAAGTATCTTCTTTTTAATAAAATAAATTTATGATCGCTTGTTGACAGATACCTACAATATTGTTGATCAAAGCATAGTCGGTATACGTAATATCCATGAACGCCTATGTGTTGACCAAAGNTGTATCCGTATGTAATATATTATTCTGAAGCTAAATGCCATGGTCGTTATTTCTGAGATTTCTCCAATTTCCTCTTCTGTAGTTGTATTTTTCCTTAACTAGGAACTGTAGATCTGGTCTCAGCTGCTCTGCCAAAATTTTTGCTTCCAAAATCGCTTCCAATGCCGCATCTGGTATATGTGTCGTTCCCCTATCTTCTTTTTAATAAAATAAATTTATGATCGCTTGTTGACAGATACCTACAATATTGTTGATCAAAGCATAGTCGGTATACGTAATATCCATGAACGCCTATGTGTTGACCAAAGGTGACTTGTGCAAATAATAATATTGATGAGGGGGTAATTATAAGGGCAAAAATAAGTCGCGCCGACATCCGCATAACTCCACCATGCTATTAATATATATGTCAGATACACGTAATGTCTGTATAAGTCACTTTTACCAAACATTTATACTCATACCTACACGCACGAGCGGAAAGAGCCTTTTCCGAAGTTGTATCTAGAGAAAGACTTTTTAAACTCTATAGCAAGAAAGAGCCTTTTTAGATTTTTGATAAAGCAAGAACCTTTTCAATTTCCTGGGTAAGAAAGAGCCTTACGAGAAATAAGTTCTTTTTTACTTGATTTCAAGTTGATAAAACATTTAATATAAATATACAAATCGCTTTTAACACATGTATATTGTTAAACAAATGTATTTCTAAATTAATAAACTAATTATTAATTAATATAGCGCCACGAAACAATAAATCTGAGACCCAACGCGTGTCTACATACTTGGCGAGTTTAATAAAATACGTAATGATTGAAAAAAAACCACCAAACTTATTAGGCGACGTGCTTTTTAATAAAAAAAAAATAACTAATAAAAAAGCGCTTTAAACCTATAGACGTATAGCAAGGCATTGATTTTAGAAAAACTATTATTGTATAAAATGATGTTACAATAATGATGCAAAATGCTTCATGATTAATGAATTGATTTTCAAATACTACGCTATCTTCATTATTTGCTTTCAATTGGAACAATTATTATCATTGTTCTTGGAATATAATCAATGTAATTTTAAGCATCATTTCAATGTCAACTGCATTAAATAACTATGTATTGTTATTAAAATTTTTTCTCATTAAAAAATTTTTTTTTCAACAGTTTTCATGACAAATTAAACTATACAATTAAAATTATAAAGAAAGATGTAAGTGTTACGTGGGAATTGTGGAGCTTAGGGGTGTAATGGGATTGAGTACACGTGGAAAAAAGTATATGTCTGTTTATTAGTGTCTCAGAGCGAGAGCAGTCGCGTGCGTGGCGTTAGATTTGGAGGCTGATCAGAGAGAGAGAGAGAGCAGGAGAGCTGATAACGCTCGGGCCCGCCGCCGAAAGGTGATCATCATACTCTGTATCCGCTGCTCATGCGCCGTGAGAGGTGAGTCTTATGCGCGAACTTACAAAGGCTCTAGATACTGTACGTCACACGTCCGAGGCCACGCGGTTATCGTCCTCGATGGCCATACTGGTTTGTGTGTGCGAGTATATTTGTGTTATGTTGTCTGTGAATT
>NW_019379538.1:1120391-1138939 GCF_000648655.2 Copidosoma floridanum
GACAGATTCGATGGAAAAAAATAACATACGAAAAACACCAAAAAACTAGAAAAATTGTGGAAAAAGGCAAATTTAACTGCTTGGAACAGCGACAATCTCCAATTATTTACTGTTATTTACACGGATTTCCACGTATTTTTAGCTGCTGAGTAAGTAAACTTATTAGATTGAACTGACTTTATTTAAATTAAAAAAAATACTGGCTAAAAAAGTCGAAAAACTCGAAAAGTTATAAAAAATAAAAATTAAGAATAGCTTTTACTAGCGATTTATTTATTGTGAGATTTCTAAGACTTTTTGAATGTATTTTGGGCTGTTGAATGAAATGAAAGGTAAAAGTATTAATATGATTTTTTGTCATGTCAAGAGACAGAATTTTAAACAGATAAAAGAATGAATTGAAAAAAACACGACATGGAATGAATCAGTACAAAAAAATTCTCTTCTCAGATTTAGTTGAATATTTTTATTAGATTAATAAACTTACAACAAATGAATAATAGATAGTTAGATCTAATATGTTGACATGAATCTATATACATGTAGTTTAATTTTTATACCACAGTTTGTGAAATCATGAAGATAGCATTTATACAGTAGAGGTTACGTAAAGCATCCATTATTTGACGGTTTGCGAGCTATAAGTTGACCATGTGTGACCTTACCTACAATCTTTTTTACATGGAATTCAAACTGTCGTTTGTTCTCAAGATTTACTGATGAGTATAGTCTTACAGAAGATGAATTCACTTGTTTTACATCTTTAACCAAAGCACAATATTTAAATTTGTTTGAGCAATGTGTGACTTGCTTGCCTTTTTGTGCAAGTTGTGACAGGGATTTAGTGACGAATTCATCACGACAGTGTTTAACTATTCGATAGGCAAACCGCAAGCTTAGCTATAGCCACTGAGAGACAGTCTCTTATGCTACAGTTTGTTCCACAGAACATTAGTTTTGGAGCAATCATAAGAGACCAATATATAAAAAACCATGTAACGGAATTTGCGAATATATTATATATTCCTGCAATTGACACACCTCAGGCCATTGTAGAAGTTGATGGTTCTTACTGCTATGTTCCCAAAAATTGGAATTTCTGAGTTTTAAAATATTTTTTTTGTGTTCATAAAAGATGAGGTTAGCTAAAACTAGCCCTTTTAATGCTCCTAACGGATACATTTTAGACATCCAATGGCCATATTATTCAGATTTAAAAAATAACAACGCTGCTATGTTACGGAATAAGTTTAAAGAGAGAAATCGTATGGAACAATTTTTTCGCGAAGGTGACATATTTGTAGTGGACAGAGGTTACAGAGATGCTGTCGAATCACTAGAACAGAGAAGAACTTTATTTAAAATGCCCGCTTTACTTGCACCCTATGAATTTCAATTATCAACAAAAGCTGGAAATAAATCTCTTAAAGTTACTTGTGTGCGGTGGATAGTTAAGGCTAAAAATAGGGCATATCAAGTCGATTTACAAGTTTCTCAACCTCGTCATGTAGATTACTCATCTTCCAAATCTTGGAGACTTTTACAGAATATCTGGAGCCCTGATAAACAAATAAAATTCCCTTATTTATATGGAGGGTGCAGACATTAAAAAAGCTCAATGCATTAATAAAAGAGCACTGGATATCAACGTTGATCAAGTTCGTGTTGAGAGAGAAAACCTTATCTTAGGATTTCCCACTTTTAAAAGAGGAATATCGAGAAGATTCAACCTTAGGAATATATACGTTGGAGTTAGCACCTTCATGTATACAAGATACGCTACAAAGAAACGGAGATAAGGAGTTACAAATAAACGTGTTACATGACGTAAATAGACTTGCAGATCCGTGTTTTTTGAAAGTAAGAGTTTATTCACGTTTTCGAAATGCTACAAAATATTAGCTATGGTTAGCGTATACTCCCACGAAAGAATTAATAAATACTATGAAGATTGATAAAGAAGCGCCCATACAGGACTACTACTACACATGCAAGTCTGGTACTCGGACTGTAGGTACGTGTGCACATGTGACTTGCGTTGTATGGTACTTTCAATTTTCTAGGCATGAAAAGCACATTTTATATCCCTTATACGTATTAAGAAGTACTATAAAAAAATTCTGGACATAGACCTCTGCAGCAAAATCTGCAATAATTATTTTTGAGTTTCTTGTATCGGGACACCAAAACCAATCCAAAAATTTATGCATGCTTTAAATGCTAACTTATCACTTTCATCAACAGGTTTATTTGATTTTTTGTAACGGTAAAAAATCAGAAAAGATCTGTTTGATGTTTGGCAACCTATTATTTGTTTTCATCACTAATATAACCAACGAAATCAACTGATTCTCGGTAGTCATACGACATTTTAATATAGCATTTTAAACCAAAAAAAAAACAATTTTGACATAAAATCTGCACTTCTTGTTGTTTGAGGGTGTTAGAGCGAAAAACAAATTTCTTACGACAGTCTCCTAAAAATTATATATTTGCTTTCATCCTGTTAACAACATATTAAACTTTTGGGAACCGTAGCGTTACAGTTTTTGAGAAACAAAATAGAAAACTTAGGATCCTGTACACACCCTCTTGTAAGAACGTCGCGAAACTCACATTTTCACTAAAAATTTGGAAAATATTTCTACATATTTTTCAAAAATCTAGGATGGTATTGTAAATAATAAATAGAATAACATATCCAAAGTTTAAGTAGCTTGTCGTTACGGTTTGAGAAATACTTTATTTAAAAGTTTGAAAAAAATGTTATTGGCATATCTATATACAGCAGACAAGAAATAAAACATTGCGCATAAATTCAACTTCGAAGTATTAATTTTTTATTTTCTCACTTATAAGTAATCTTCTGCTATAGGATATGAAACAGCTCGTACGATTCATCAAGAATAATGATGAAATACATTATTTTTTAGTCCAAACTAATTTGTGAGGACAACTATACCGCTCTAACCCCCAGGGTAACTAGTACGGTGTGTACTTAGAAAAAAAATTGTCAATTAGCATCCAAAAAGCAAGGAACCCCGAGCGTAACATGGAAGGTAAGCCGGGCTGTGTGCTCGACGAAAACAGTACACAAGCAAAAAACTATTCCGCAAAACTACATGTGCATAAGCTACTGATTCTGTACACTTGGCCTTCAATTCTCCCCGCTACGGGCGTCTCAAAATCTCGAAAATAATGTTTATATTAATGCTGCATTATTTCGCGGTATAACTATGTTTTCAACTATGGTATAACTATGTGAGACACTTCTGAACAAGGCAAAAAATGGATTAGAAAAAACACAAATAAATTTTATGTTATCGAAATTTATCGGATATCATTCATTTTATCAGAAATAGTTCTTAAAATTATATCAACTTGAGAATATTCAGCAATAACATATTTATACTGTCTACCGTAGCAAAATTTATGAGGTTGTCAGGCACAAGACACTTGAAATTGTTTCCATTGTTTTATCTACTTAAAATTATTAAACAAAATCTGAGAAGAGAATTTTTTTTCTACTGATTCATTCCATGTCGTGTTTTTTTCAATTCATTCTTTTATCTGTTTAAAATTCTGTCTCTTGACATGACAAAAAATCATATTAATACTTTTACCTTTCATTTCATTCAACAGCCCAAAATACATTCAAAAAGTCTTAGAAATCTCACAATAAATAAATCGCTAGTAAAAGCTATTCTTAATTTTTATTTTTTATAACTTTTCGAGTTTTTCGACTTTTTTAGCCAGTATTTTTTTTATTCAAATAAAGTCAGTTCAATCTAATAAGTTTACTTACTCAGCAGCTAAAAATACGTGGAAATCCGTGTGAATAACAGTAAATAATTGGAGATTGTCGCTGTTCCAAGCAGTTAAATTTGCCTTTTTCCACAATTTTTCTAGTTTTTTGGTGTTTTTCGTATGTTATTTTTTTCCATCGAATCTGTCAAATCTGATGATTCAATTTGATTCAGTTGCTCAAAATACACCAAAAACATCTATTTAAAAAACGCTTTAATGATTTTAACATCACTTTTAAGCAATAAATGTATCATCGTGTTTCTTACATGCAACTCTTGTGGGAAAGTTAAGGTGCTTTGCGTTAGCATGCTCTTAGTCCAAACGGCCCAATTCTTGTTTGCGAATTATTATAAGACGTAAATAAGTGATTTTTGTTCGGCACTCATAGAACATGAAAAAAAATTTATTAAGCAACACCCAAATATATATAAATCTTCCTGTCTTTATAAATGTTAGAAGGGGTCTTTCGACATTACTTTCCTACTTACAAAATAAGAAAAAATTTGATTTTCATTATTATTATTTTAACCCACAAAATGATGTCCAAACCCTGCAGAAGCTCATGGCTTCCCTGCACCAATTTTAAAGCCCTCCCTACAATCCTGCAAAATAAGGCTAAATTCTGTTGATTTGTCTGTTTTATTTCAACCCAATAAAAGTCTTCGTTAGTTTTTGTTCTCCCCCCCTCCCACGCGCCTCCTGTACATTTTGAAATGCCCCCTTCGCAGCATCTAGCAAACCATGCAATCGTTATAACACCTCTCGCAATATGACAAAGAATTCTACAGATTCGACTGTTATTTTAACCTAATAAAGTTTTTCTGTAGCTCTTGTTGTACCGTCTGTAATATATTTTAAGCCGCTGTTGTTCTTATGGATAGTTTATAGTAAACAGTGGAAGCTGACACTGGCTACAGCTAGCAGTAGCAAGCGTGAGCCAATTAAAGGAGGCAGCGGATGGCTGCAAGAATAATTGTATGTGCCCCAGGAATTTAAAAACCTTGTGATTTGCGAAGATCTAACGTGTTTTTCTTATATTTTATTTCCACGTAAAGTTTTGTTGGTAAGTAGAAAATGCTACCAATAGTGAGTTTCTTTCATTAATTAAGAGGGCACTGGTATCACAACCTAATAATTGTTGCTCGGTTCCGCTGATGTAAAAACACTTTCAGCATCCATTGACAATTATATAAGTATTGCTATTTTTGTTGACTTATGTTTACCAGTTGATCGGAGCTACAATTGAAAGTAACGACACTAGCTTCATTAGCTAATTGTAAGAAGTTCAGTGCTGGTACCATTTAAGTTGAAAAATTACATTGTAAATAGAAGTAAGGCTTTAAAAAAAATTAAGTTTATCAAATAAAAAAATTAAGCATAATTGACTCTTAAAAAATTTATTTTTATCCTCAAACATTTAAAATATTGAATAAAGTGTAAAAAAATATGATACATAAACAGATAAAGTTCATTGAATTTAATTCCCACGTATAACATACGATAAGGCAGCATATATCTTACTATTATGTAAAGCGACAGCGTTTGTTTGTATGTTCGCAAAAATCTCAAAAACTACTAAACCAATCGATCCTACATTTTGACATAAGAACGAGCAGTCTATATTTCTTGTATGTCTATGGTTACTTTCAATTGACTGAGCCGCTCTCGTTATCAATTTTATGGAGTTATTTTAATAAGTGAAAGTTTGTAGTACGCCCCAGTGACGTGTGACACGCACATCAGCACATAGTGGATGTCTAGTGATGACACATTTCATGAAATTTTGATCGTTCTTGAGCATATCTGGTGTGAAATTTATTAACACGCTGATTGTTTTTTACATGGACAATTGTATGTTGGACTTTCGAGATCAAGTACATCTGAAAACCAATTTATACTAATGCCACATAGTAAAAAAGAAAAAATGTAAAAATGTAGTATATTCTGAAATTTTTCAATACGTATAAAAAATACCTAAATGTAATATTTGAATCAACCCGAACAAAATTAATTATTTTAAACATTTATGGATAAAAAGCGGGCAAAGCCGCGATAATATTTTATAAAATGTGGGTGAAGCCGCCAGGGTACGCTAGTTGTAACATAATTTGAGACATGAACAGTACGTAAACTACGGTTAAAAGATTCAAAGTGTGCTTATAAAAATAAAATATTACTTACTAAAGAAGTTGTAGGAATATTCATCGACGTACAAAGGGTAAACCACAAATGGCAAGCAGGGGCCTCTGGCACTGGAATTGACTTAAAAAAAAGGAGGTCTAGGGTAGATCCCCCTTTCTACGTGAGCTTTACAGCCTTTATTTGAAATGAACAGTCAATGATTTATAAAAGAAGCTTTGGTATTTTCCCTAGCTCGCTTCGCAGAACATATTTTTTTAGTACTTCCGAGATATAACATAGTCTTTTCAGTCTAGTAAGATTCAATTTAACATTTTTAAGGATATATAACAATGCAAAACTTATTCAAAAAAGATTATACTTATGGCAGCATCTGTTAATGGATGGTTAGCGCACGCGCGCACACGCACACGCACACAATAATAATTACGCATTCATAAAAATACAGTAGTCTGACAATCAAAGATCATGTTCTTTTTAACCTAAAAGTACACACTGCAAAGTTTGAGTTTTGGGAGATTAAAAATAATAAAGTGACAACGAAGCAAACCATTGCTGAAATTCGTAAGGAACGTATTTTTTAAAGGTTGAAGTGACCGTTTCTCACATGTATTCGCTATGCGCCTATGTCAGGTGGCGCCGTCGAGTGAGAGAAATTGTCCCTCACTAAGAGCGCCAGAATGCATGGAGTCTTATAGGAAAATTTTTTGATAAATTTAAAAAAAGGTTATTAAGAGTGAATTTTATGTATCTGACTGTCCAAACAACACAAGAATGTCAGCTTATTCGTCTTTTTGTAAGGCGTACGAAGATTGCTTCCATCATCTTTTAAAAACTCTTGCTCAACCATACAAAAATTATATTAAATGTAATAAATATTTTTTTTAGATTTGACATCGCGGAAGTCATCCGTTATCCAGCCAGCGTTGAAAAAAATCGCTGACTAGAGCGCTGGCTGTCTTCACTATCACAGTTAATAACTCAGTTAAAATTCTCACAGTATGACTGTACTATTATATAGACTACATTGTATCTTTCGTACTTTGAACAAAATTTGTACTACAATTACATAACACTTTCGATTGTTTAATAGTCACTCAGCTTTTAAATTTATTTGCTGATATTATAATCAATGACTTCATTATAAATATGGTTTTGTTTTACCGCATTTTTCATTTTTTGTGTATCATCCATGAATGAAATATGACCAAACCAAAAGGACCAAATCGTGAGATTCCATCACAACTCCGAGTGCTGCGTGTCATATACCTGCGAGCTGTGATAAATAATAGTAACAAACGTTCTTTCAATAACATACTTGGAATTTTTTCTTATGTTTTACGATTTATTTTTGTGTTAACAGATTCCAATTTGATCGGACTTTATTAATGAACTTCCAATTTTGATACTTGCGAAATAATTTAAATTTTTCCTCGAACGGTATACTGTAGAAAAAAAAATTTTACCATGGACAGTTATCAATTGAAGTTTTCAAATATTAATATAGTATTGCCCTATTGTGTAGCTTGATAAGCTGACTGAATTTATTCGCTCTGTATACAAGCAACAAAAATTGGAACTTCGACACCTTATTAACATTTAAAATACACGTACAAGTCGACACTAGCGCCAAACCTATAGATTTGAAGGATATCAATGTTTTATACTACTCAGTGCATTGACAACTTCTGTGCTGACATTGTGAATTAAAACTGGTAAATATTTTTAATTTATCATGTTTTAGTCAATCGTAAATGGCATGCATGATGCACAGCGTTGTAAAATGTGTGGGTAGTACATTTTTTACATTATTATTTAGATTAATTTTACTTTTCAGCTCATGTCAAACATAATTTGTCCCTAATCTACCATTCCCATTAACGTTTTCAATGTAGTTACCACCAGAAAACCCTAAACATCTTTTGACATAAGATCACGCTTCTAAAGTTGTTTCAGAAGAATCTCAATATACATGTCAAATGTCTGATTTTTAATACATAAAACTTTAAGGAATTTGTTATAATGCCTTTTTTTTGGATATTAATATGCCGAGCCAGAGTGGCAAAAAACTTATGACCCTTGTTTACCAACTACGGTGGATGCACTTAAAATGCAACATCTAATAAGAATATTTTGGGTTCGGCAATCGATAAAGAGCGTAACTCGTCATTTACAATATCTGTAGCTTTTATATAACATACCAATTAGCATCAAACCAAACAATTGTACTCTTCGTAGTGTAATAACGAATAGTCATACTATTGAATTCCTACCAAATATTCTATAAGTCGACTTTTAGTCTTTACTGAACAAATTTTCAGAAATAACAGTACTCACAACTCAGATGTACCTGTTGCTATTCTCAAGGTGAACACATTGAGAGTTAAATGTAATATTACAAATGGAGTATACGTAAACTGTGAAAAAGTTCATACTATTCACGAATTTCTCTCTGCTTTACCACTGGAATACAAAATTGTTTAAGTTCTTTCGCTAACAATTTATTTACGCGTTGCTGTCATAGATTTTTTATAGATTTGAATATAGATTCAGATCATCTTTAAGTGCGCATTGTTGATCAAGGATTTTTTTGGATAAATAATAAATATAAGACTATACTTAAAACAACTAAACTGAAGTAAGCATAGTATACAACAATAGTAAGGTTGGACAAGGCTATAAAAATAAATAAACAAGGGTGAGGGCGATTATTTCTTATGAGTCATCCAAGAGACAACAAAATCAAATGAAGTTATAAAAATAAACCAATATGGATGAGATTGAACAGTTGTTGACGAACGCCTAAATTTAAGTGATAACACGTCAAAACGTACAGTTCTTAAAAAACATAGGCCTAAAAGGAAGAGCTCTTGGTGGCAAATAAATTGTGTTTTCTTTTACTGTCTGCTAACGAGAAAAAGACGTGATGGAAGAGATTGTTAGGATTCAGTTAGGTGTCATATTTGATACGAAATTCATGCACATCGACCCCACATTGCATCAGCATTTAATAGCAGTGCTAAAATTTGCATCCTTATTTAATATTAAGATTCATGTATTTTACCTTCTCAAAGTTTTCTACGTACTTCTGGACATACAAAAACTCAAGATGATGGTTCTCTTGCGAGAAGAAAACTCGTTGATGACTCCATTTGACATCCGTTTAAAGAAATACGATATGAACTAAACGGTATAGAAATTGACCAGTGTAAGAATTTTGGATTGACAACTGTAATAGAAGGATGAATATCTTCTATTTCCCAGTCAGAGTGTCATGCTTAAAAATGCTGTTTAAATTGTCACTAGAGAAAAAAAATCTAATACCAACGATAATTTGTATTTTAAAGTGTCAATACCTTAAAGTATGATATTTCATTTTCCTACGAACTATGTCAAAGTTATGGTCAATGCAAAAGATGAATTGATCCTCATAAGATCAAGAAATAATGTTAGCGCCGTTACACAAGTACCTGAAAATTAAATTTCCGAAAAGTCTAAGCTTACATTGATTCAGACTAAGTGGCTTGTGCCTCAACTGCATCAGACAATTAAAAAGTTTGTTTGCTTGATGCTATTGTAAAAAATAAGCCCATTCCTATGAGTTTCTGTAATTGAAAGTTGAATGAGTATTATCTATTGCCAATAATTTCTAGGCATGTGTGAACAGTTAAAACTTCTAATCAGTTGGAAAATCCTCGTTTTGTTATTTCGGGCTTTTCGAAAAAGTGCAAAAATGAGCCTGCTTTTGATGCCAGTTTTTTTGTAATGTAAGTAATTAAAAGCTTTTCTTCAACTCACACTACTATTCTTATGGAAATCGTAAACTTGATAATAATGAGAGTTAGTTTTCAATATCATACGATATGTCTAAGAATTTTTAAGCAGCCTATCATAAAAAGGAACCAGAATCTATGTTAAATAAAAAAGATTTTATCACTCACATCTTTCTAATTGTAACTGACTGCTCTAAGCAAATCGAAACGTGAAAAAGTGCGCCAGTGGACGAACGCTCGGAGTTTGGAGTACGCGAAGAGGATTTTCGGAAAATGTGTTGGCTTACTGTCCCATTCAATATGATCGTACTATTTCCTTGGCGGAAACTAAATAATGAAATTAAACGTGAAAATGTATGGCTTGAGCTATTCTATCATGGATTAGATAGGCAATCAGGTGATATTGACTTCACAGAAATCGGTAATGTTCTTCAGGAAAATCTCAAAGATGCTAAGAAGATTCTTGTAAGGGAAGAATTGAAGAAAAAGTGGTTCGAAAGGTTCAATGTTCAAGTTAATGATATGGTAAATTATCCAGAATTTGAACTCTCAACATTAACTACCGCATGTCATCACCACAACGGTGCATATAAATCTATTTGTGCCATCCACAATGACAAACGAATGAAAAAATTGTACGTTCATATGGAATGGGAAAATATCACCGATTCTAAGGAATGTGTGTAACAAAAAAACTTAATGAAACTGTATTTTTTAACATTATATTATAAACAAATGCATTAAATTATATTATTATAATTATTATTTATGAAGCCTTTTCCTAAAAAGTAGCTTAAGATTAAAATATTAAGAATCAATGAATGATTCTGATAAAACACCTACACTTGCCCATTGCAGGATATATATAAACGAATTTCAGTGCAGAGAGCTCCTTAGTTTCTCACGCAGTTTTAAACACGACGGATACGCGTTTATGTCATAGTTAGTACGACGTTTTTGAGCTATAAAATAAAAAATAGATTCATACACATATTATGATATAGATATTAAAGATTTTTTCGGTGCTTCTCGACCGTTTTTTTCAGAATCGATTGTGGCATCTCTTATTAGACCAGTGATCAATTATTGGATTGTGCGGCCTCCGTGCAATTTTTCTTTTTTCTACTTTGCATATGGATATGCGCCGAAGCATCAATAATTATTTAAAAGAAGTGGATAGACTTCGCTGGTTTGAGGGCCATTGTTCCATTAGAAGGTTATAGCAATATTTTTACACTGTAACAAAAAATGTTCTTCGCATTCACGTTTACGAAAATAACACAGCCACTTATTTGGAATCTGCCGTAGGGAGCAATCAAAGTGATATCATTTAACAGTATATGGTGCCACTACGTCACGTTCTTAATATGGGATATTTAATAAAGGAGGTAATGTGTGGTACTTATAAGGCACAAAAAGCCCACTAGGCAAAAAGTTTTGCGCACTGCGTAAAGCTCATCGAATTAATTCTGGCTGGGCTCTTTGGTGGAAAGTAGTATTGAATCAGATACATAATATTTTCTAGACGCTCATTATTGTAATGAGACGAAAATTCCTAAAATCCTTCATAGTTGGGATACCGTTGTCCTAACAGAAATCTATTCGAGGTGATACTTGTAGGACAGGTTTTAGTATGCGTTGTTGCCATATGATGCTTTATCACTTTATAGAATCGCATTTTTTTTTAACAAGTCAAATAGGACAGGTTTTAGTTTTAACTTTAGCCACTTCATTTGTTTTTGTAAAGGCTCTTCGGGGCTAGTAGTTGCGTCTCACCTCGAATTGAGGTAAACTCGCTAGTTCGTTAGGACCTGAGTAGGTTACATACCAAGGACCTACGATGGCAGAGTAACGTGGCACACGGGAGGTCTTTTTTAGGCATCCTTAACCTAGTATTTATAATCTATTTTACGTAAAAATTACTTTTTAGGAGCAGTAGTGAATACGATTAAGTGATGTACTAGTAAAATGCTATTTTGATTTGTAAATAAAAAAATATCTAATAAAGTTAATAGACATTTATTTTTTCGTAAACAAATAGCCAGGAAACACGGTTTTTTGAAACTATCCTGAGTAGATAAGGAAATTATAATTACTGACTCCGAAATAAACCATGAGCCCGGTAAAAATTGTGTGCATAAAGTTGTTGTTCCAGAAACTATTAAAGAAACTTGCAGTACGAATTCTACAAATAAAAAAGTACTATTAGTTACTGAGTATGATCTCAACGATTTTGAAAATGAAAAATTTCCTCAACATGTCACTTGTGCCTTTGAAGAAGAAAAAAACTCAATATAACTGAAGAATCACGGTGCTGGCCGAAGAATATCCCGTATTTGGGTCATTCCCTGGATAACTAACCGTTCACCGCTGGTCGGGAAAGTGGGCTTGGAGAACAACCCCTAGGGTATGACATAAGATTGAACCACTAAGGAGAAGGCCAACGAAATTTCCAGTTAATGTGGCTGCTGGAACTTCTTAAAGTTGTTTTCCCTGACTTGCCGTTGTGGCAAAATTTGCTCTAGTAGCATTAGGTCAGTTGGAAGAATGGCCATAAAACCCTGAAGTATTCAAGCAGACTGCGCTCTGGCTAGATGTCTGCTGGTATTACCCTGGAGACGCTGACGTTCAAAACGCTTTTTATTCGTGGCACTCCTCAATCTTAGTGGTTCGAAATGGAATTAGACGTAAGTCGCTTGTCCAGTGTTGGTAGCCAGGATACTCAGCTGCACGGCTCACAACTTTTCTTTTAATGCACTGCTGGTGAACGACTATGGTGTTCGAAAATTTTCTCGGGGATATTATTATCAGACCCACTTACTTCTATTGCAGGTAGCTTTGATTTTACTTCTACACCACCTAGCGAATTCTACCGAACTAAAGTGAAAAGCTATCGTATTTTTGCAAGACTTTAGAGTTGTTTGTTGCTTTTGTTATTAATTTTTTTAAGATGAAAACTATGCTCGGACCATCTAGAAAGTGCCAAGAATCAGTATGCAAAATTTCAGCCAAATCGATGAAGTAATTTTCGCGGTTAGCGATTACAACGGTTTTAGCGACTTTGCTTTATATATTAGTAAGAAAATAAAAATTGCCGAAGCACGTATTAATTAAAATAATTTCACTTAATTACTGTTATTTTAACACAAACAAAACTGTTGACTTCCGGTAAATACAGAAATTATACTTACGTATTTTTATGAAAAATTAGCCATCCAGTTGTTTTAAAAACTAAAACGTTTCAGTTGACTAGTATTATTTAAAATTTCTCTTTTTATTAGTTCAAGAATAAGTATTTAAAATATATTCTTAGTTCAAAAGATATTCGAGATAATCAGTAAAATCATAATCTTTCAACGTTTATTACGCGTATTCTGCAAAGCATCCATACATTCATACTCGTGAAAGCATTTTTGCGTTAATATTTGTTTAGGGCACAAACAGTATAGGAGCGTCTTATTTTTTTTTTTTTTTTTTTTCAAGGAGCGAGGAGGGGAAAATCTTCGTAGCACCCCAGCTATTCTGGTGGTAGTGTCGGATTCACGTGGTGTGCCTACCGACTAAAAACTAACCTCCCCGTATGGGACAGGTCCGTAAGGACCACTCCCCTATAGATAGCAAAAGGGCATAAGAGAGGACGGAAGAAAGAAAATAACGGAGAATTTCGGAGGCCAGCTCGCTCTTCAAGGGATGAGAGGAGGGCCACTTACGCATCTGGGCAAAGGTCGAATCTTGGCTTGCGCCGGAATAGCATTAGAGAAGATATATTTGGTGTTATTGAATGTGTGAGTCCGCTGTGTATTGTGTATTTGGAAGTGTACTTGTGATTAGTATAAGTGTTGTATAGGGTTGAGACCATAAAGGATACGGCGGACAGATGGGTGCTCCTGAAGGGAGCGTACGAATTGAAGTCGCGGTTATTCGACGAGATTATGGAGATGCATCCGATGGAAGCATGGGGGATTGAATACCTAGAGTATTTTGGGGATCCTCAGAGCGAGAGCGCATGGACGTCGTATAAGGTTGAAGCGCCCGGGTTGAAGGTTCGTAAGTGAGTAATTTTGTTAGGGAATAAAGTGTTATCACTTATGAATCGTTTACTTTTAACATAAAACAAATTTTAAACCTAGTATGTGGTTCATCTGAGTTGGTCATATAGTGTATGTGTGAACGAATTTATGAACATTATCAAGTTTTTTGGCTAACTCAAGTTACCATGATCCAAAGGGGCAAAAATCTTGTTTATAGTTATGATTGAGGTATTTGAGCTTGTGATTCAGAAGTTTTTACGGCATTTTTAGTGCAGCGCTCTTAGGTAAAAGAAAAAAAGCTTTTTTTCAGCGACAAATTTTTTAACATACATTTTATCATTTTCAACAAAATGATAAATAAAAAAGTTGTATAGCTCAATAGAATGGATTTTTTTTGTAGTAAGTTTTTCTTTCAAGTATCTTCTTAATGATTTAGTTAGCAAAAATCTTTTTGAAATACCTAAAAAATTATTTCATATCATCTAGTTTTGTACTAAAATTTGATGTACTATCACATTTTTAGATAAAATTTTTTATTACGAAAATTATACATTTTCTAAAAACACAGTTCTTTGCACTGTACAATTCTATCGTTGTAACCCTTAATATCGAAAAACCTTTTAAAATGGCTGAAAAAGCGTTTTGTAGCACGTAAGTTTGTTCGTTTTAATTCAAAGTTAATATGTTGGTATTAAAAGTCAATTAAATATACCAGAATAATATTAAAATTGACAGAGCTTTGACGGCTTCTTGGTTAGCGGGCTAGCCTCCTAGTTGGCGATACTTGAAGGGTCGTGGGTTCGAAATTATCGGGATTTCTTTCTCGGTCTTTTCCGATGGGATGAATGCTAAAAAAAATCACTTATCCGATTTTTCAAACAATTAAGTCAATTTTTCTAGTGATGTCTAGACCTCCAGGGGCTCCTTTTTCAAAGAAAAGCCAACACCTAACATGCTCATCGGGTAAAGTTACTGTTCGTTATAAAAAGGTTGATACAGCGAGTTAGATGGTTTAGCGGAAAATACATTTCGGTAATTACGAAAAAAAAAAAAAAAAAAAAAAAAAAAAAACACGAAAAGGTACAGATCAGAGAATCTTAATACTAATACTAATAAAATTGAGTTCTTTTATTTTAATAACACTTTTTACTCTGGTACCTTGTAGATTGATCGTGCCTTACATGCAAGATAGTGTTTTTCATAAATTTAGCAGATTGTTAAATTTTCTGTTTGAATTTTGATCGGGACTTTAAATACTGTTATCTATACGCGTTTAGATTTTAATCTTAGTATTGAAATAGCTCTTTGAGAATTTGTTCGTATACACCTGTGTTCAGTTATTAAGTTGAAATATTTTAGAACGCAAACAATTACTTCAACATTAATTTCCTTATATGTACATAAATTTAGTGCATGAACAACCTTAAAAAAAAAACTGAAATTTTTGAAACGAAAAGTTTTTACCATTTGAACTACAGCTTAACTGTAAAAGAAGAGCATTAGTCACAAATAATAAGAGCTCACTGTAATAATTTGATTAACAGCACTTAAATACGTTTGCTAAGCAGTCATGTAACTTAAAGAGCGGTCAAATCAAAGTGTGCAAGTATATGTCGGACACAGGTTACTTTGTAAAGCAATAGCCTCGCATAACCTTTCATCAGTTATATCCAATAGGCTTTGTAAGGGTACATAGGCATCGATATTAGAAATATTTTAATGACTTGGTAAGCACTTTTTTATGGGGCCTTTGATACTTGTATAACGTGGATAAATAAAAAAATTATTTAACGTAGCACTAATCCATAAAAATCGGCACTGTTTTAAGGAATAGTCAGATTCTGAATACAATATAAGAGTTAATGATTTTTTGGTGTACTTTTTCTTATTTAATGGTTCATTTACTTACAGTCCTTCTTGATTTCTCCTTCTTTTCTTGTACAGCCTTACCACTAACTGTAGAATCTATAAATTATTTTTTGAAAGTTCAATAATTTTGTATGCAAGATTATACCGTGACTTTTAACAATCACTTTTTTCTTCCCTTTTTACTGTTAAACTTCTTTTGATTTTGGGATGTACTTCTTTCACTGCTAGTATTACTTGTATTTTTTTTTATGCCAGCTAATAAGCATTCTACGATATTGAAAAAAAAACTCGTGATAAGAACTCTACATAATGCTATGAAAAAATAGTTATACACCATAAAAATAAAAATTATAGTGATTCGTACCGCTTTTGCTGCACGAGGCCAACGAGATCAATTCATGCTTTGTACATGTGAGTATTAAAAGTCGAACACATACAAACATATGTGCAAAAATGGGAGGTCATTTAACACTGAGCAGCCAGATATGAGTGTAAGGGTTTATTTGTAGCGACCTACTTGAGTAGGCATAATTCACTATGCAATTATGCATTCAACCTTGACTTCTTTGTAATCAGGTATTTGTGTGACGTCCCATATCATATACTTAATATTTATTACTCCCAAACACCCAGCTCTGTTCTAAAAGTAAGATACGCGAGTGCTCAGCGATTTTAAAACATCAAGCAGTATATTTGCTAATAACTTGTTCATTTTGAAAAGAGCTGCCGTTACAAAATTTGAACTACGCGTGCAATTTCCAAACAGTCTTGAGAAGCGCTTATAAGATATCATTAGTTTGTACTAATACAAGCAATAATGTTATCAATCATCAATTACAACATTCATTTCTGCATATAATAAGTAATGAATATATTACACATTTAAATATCATCTTGAACCAAAATGTAAAATTCTAGAGATCAGTTTCTTTAACTATCAATCGTTATATGCTTATAAAAGTATACAATATTGCACCATGATCGTGCTTGCGTCAATCGAGATATTCAGATCCCTAACTGGATATGTCCTCCTTGAATGCACAAGTATAAAAACTCCTTGCACATACCAATTAATTTTTTTTTCTCCTTTATCAAGTGCTCTAAAGTAACTATAAGGGTTCAACAGAGAGTTCAGTTGCGTCTTTGAAGCCTATGTAAGACTTAATTTGGTGATTAAGCTGCGTGTAAAAGCGTGCGTTTTAAGCAAATGTAAGACTTAGTTCGGTGACTAAGGCCGCGAGTGAGAGAGAGGTAAAGTACGGGAACCTCTCTCTCTAACTCTTATGGGCTCAAATGGTTACGCGGTACGCGTTACACTCTCCATGTGACCGCGGCCTAAGCTGCGTAAGAAAAGCCCGAACAACGCAAGCCACTGTAAACTGGCTAAAATAGTAAAACAAAAAGGAGCAAGAAAGAATAGTCTGTCGATTTGGGTTATTACGTCAAAAGCAGCAGCCTATGATAATTGCTATGAGTAGACATCGTTGCACTTGACCGTAGAAAACGCACCGCGCAAGCAGCGGCTTATCGACGATTATAAAAGTAAGTTGAGTTAAAAGCAATCAGAACTTGTTGAAAACATTGTAATCGCAAATCCAAAGTTAACTATTTGGATTCTTGTAAAATTCGAACTTCACGTGCTTTATCCAATTGATTACGTCAGATAAGACATAACTGAGCTATCGATTAGGTAACTTTTTCGAAAGTAAAAAACTACATCTACAGTTAAAATACACTTCTGTGAGACTCGTACTATTAAAGAAAAAAAAAAGAAAAAAAAAAGTAATTAAAAAAGAGCATTTAACGGAAGTACCAACTATACTATTTTATTAATCAAAGAAATAAGTACATATACATACATATATTTATAGTGCTGTACGCCCGGGTCTTTGTAGAGGCACTTTTTAGGCAAAATTCATTAATCATCGCGTACACGTTGTCATAAGGTGCTTACATAAAATAATATTAAAATCATAAAAACGAGTAAGTTATTGTTATATATGCGCATACATATGTTTATACCACCCACGATTTAAAATATTACCATTAATTGTCAAAATTTTGTTTTGAAAAATAATGATCTTAGAATAAGATATCATTATATAAACATTACGTGTGAGTGCACTGATTTCAAGGGGAAATCATTTTACGCTAACGCGTATACGTGTATTACCTCGTTTACTTATTGCACAACAGTACAACCATTACAAATTACGATACAGTGTGTGTAGGTGATACGATACGATATACGATGATGACAGCAAAGGAGCAAAGCAACGGTAAAAAAATATAAAGTGTGTACAAAAAAGTCGAATCGAAAAGACCAACGACGGTTACGAATTCGGAAATCATAGCACACACTTCAGAACAGTGGGCTATCCTCGTATACGATTGGTCGATTCAATTTTCGGGCGGACAAAAGCGTCCAGTGATTAGACAGTTCTGCTTGGGCTCCGAAAAAAAAGTTCGTTATATATATGTGTGCTACCCGCGCGACCCCACTACCTTTAGCTCGAAGCTCCATAGTTACGAAATGACAGTGTCGAGTTTAGTTTCGGAGTCGGATTACCTACGTTAATTGAGTGTGATTTTAATAAACATTTAAATACTAATTAAATAACTAAATAACTAACTTTATATTTAGTAAAAGAACAATTATAAATAATACATTACGTAGATGAGAAAAATTTAAATTAAAACCATGGCAAGACAAGTCACGCCCATATTAGTCGTATAGGCTCACTCTCATTCCTCGTTCATATTTAATACCCAGAATATATTTGAATTTAAAAGGCTAAGAAAGAATATTCTGTAGTACCGCTTTATTTTAAATAGGGTAGCATTATATGCCAGTGAATGTCCCGTCAGGACTTCATCACACATAGGTTTTTTTGCTAGAAATTAAGCCATTGAATATATATATATATAT